>NBZP02000033.1:0-176272 GCA_002236755.2 Dothistroma septosporum | reverse complement strand
ATTACGACTATTATTTCGACTATTATACTCGATTTACTACGACTATCCTAAGGCTAGCTTCCGCTATATTCGACAATCTAATACTTTCTTATAAATATATTAGTTTTTATAGACAATCCGATCTTATAAGCTCTTATTAGCTATCTTTCGTAGAGCTATCTATCTATCTAGTATACTATATAGAAAGTCCTTAATATAGATCTACCTAGTTAGATTACTTACCTCTACGCCTAGTATCTAGAGGCCTCCAATAGGCTTACCTAAGCCTATAACAAGATTTATACCAACGAAATTAAGATCTATAGCTCGAGATCCTTCTTCATATATAGTAGTATACTACTAAAGGCTAATAAGTATAGTTTAACCTAGAGAGTATCTAAGTATAATAAAACAATAGACGTAGATAGTAAAGAAGAAGTCTAAGAGAGTAAGAATTAGAATATAACTAATATTAGAAAAGAGTTTAGAGATAAGAAGTAAAAAGTTAGAGTTAACTTAACTCTAACTTTACTATAGGGAATTAGTATTAGAGTTTAGATTATAAGTATAGAAGAGTAAGTATTTAGCTATAGTATTTTCTTTGTTTTAAGCTAGATTAATAGTATCTAGTTAGATACTAAGTAGTGGAGGGAATATTAAGTAGTATATTAGGCTTTATATAGACTATAGCTACTTTAGTAGCTTAGTATATAGCCTAGCTATTTAGAGAGCTACTCTCGTATCGATAGTAAGAATTATTAACTCTTATATAGACCTAATTACTCTCTTACTTTCTATATTAGCCTTATTCTATAAGACTTGTTTATAGTAAGATAGCTATCTACTACTACCTAGTATAGCTTTCTACCTAGCTATATATTAGTAAGTTATAGTTAATACTAGGTTTGGGTTCTCTACTATATATATCGGTCTATACGTATTAACTTAAGTAGTAAGTAATCTACTAGTATATTAGTAGAACTAGGGTTCTTAAATATAATTAAGGTTAGAACCTAATTCTCTACTTAAGCCTCTAGGCCTTATTACGTCTATAAAGAGTCCTATATTTCTTCGTAGATATACTATATCTCTTTACTCCTATCTATATATTCTAAACTACTAGGTTCTACCTATATACTATAGTCCTTAGTAGTCTTGAAATTATAGGTCCTAGTAATTGTATTTCGCGTTACTATAGACTTGTCTATCTCCTAGTATACTAGTTAGGGCTACTATAGGAAGTCTTCCTAGTACTTATACTAGTACTTTGTCTTTTACCTAGATAGTAGTATTTACTACGACTATTATATTATATATATCTATAATGGTATACTAATCCTATATTAAGCTATATACGATAATTGTTAGAGCTTATACTAAGCTATTAGTCTAGTAGAATTCTTTCTAAACTTAGTACTTTCTTCTTTCCTAATAGATATAAAGGATATTATTACTAGACTATTCGAGCTTATAGGCTTCTACTCTACACTTAGCTTCTAGTATTAGGAAGATAACTACTATCTTTAGTAATCGATAATCCTACTAGTAGATAATATAGTTACTATTACTAAAAACTAAAGATAGTTATTAGAGTCCTTAAAGATAAGGTTCCTTAATATAAGTTCTTCTATTACTAGATATATAGGATAGATATAACCTAAAGAACTATACTAGTAGTATTTACTATCTATATCTACGTAAACTTTGTTATTATTATATCGAGTAGTATATACGTTAATAGACGGAGTAGCCTAGTACCTACTAAGCTCTACTAAAAGTAGTAGGTTAACTAATTATAGCTTTATAATATTCCGAACTACTTATAGCTAGTAAGTATCTAGATTTACGAAAGTAGAGGTAAGACCTATAATATTAGAGGCTATTATTGTAGTCTAGTTAGCTAGTTCTATTATTGATTTAGGAATAAACTTTAGTATAGTCCTTAGAGTATACTAGTAAATAACCTTAACTACGTTACGTTGTTCTTCTTTATTATTAAGGTACTTCTTAGAGTCCTACGTATTATTAATTTCTTACTAGATATTACGTATAATACTTTAGTAGTCTTTATTAGTAGTAGGATTCTTACTACTAATCTTAGGAGTACGAATAATTTAATAAGCTATATATTCTAGTAGACTATAGATAAGGTACTAGATACGAGTTACTTTACTTATCTTATATTTCTCGACGTCTTCTAAGTCGAGAGTAAAGGTACGTATATAGTTATAGAGGTCGTTACTCTTAGTCTATCTCTAGCTAGAAAGCTATTTTAGATACGTAGGCGTCGATCTTACCTATTACTTATCGTACGTATAGTATTCTTTTAAGAAGGATTTATATAACTTCGGCTAGTCTACTAATTTACTAGCCCTTAGGAAACTATCTAGGCTCTAGAGTATAAGCTAATACTTGGTTATTAGAGTACGAAGGAAGCTCTAGGCTTTATAATTATTATTGGAGTAGTTATAAAGAGGGGTCTATTATAATATATAGTACGCCTATAATCTCTAATTATAGATAGACTAATTCTTACCTTTAATTAAGTCGTAACTATAAGTTACTAGATAACCTTACGCGCGTTACGTATAATAGATATAGCTATTATATATAGCTACTAGTCTTACTTTACTCGAGTATAGCCTTACTAAGGCTACCCTTATAATTACCTCTCTCTCTAAGAGAGCTATTCCTAGCTCTACGTAATTATATAGAGTTATACTATATACCTTATAAGTATATCGTAGTAGATACTTCTAGTAGGTTTCTCTTCTAAAGCCTTAGGCTCCGAAAAAGAGTAATATTACCTCCTATAATACTACGATATAGGACTAGTATTCGTCCTTTTTGTTCTCCTTATTATTTTAGTAAAACTAAAAGCTATCTACTCTACGTTTTTTCCTTATACGTACTTTATAGTATTCTCGTATACTTATTACTAGCTTCTAGTCTATCTACCTAACTTATAATATATATATATAAATATCTCCTAACTACTATCTTCTCCTACCTACCTTACTATTACTATAGCTCCGTTTCGTTAGTACTACGTACTAGAGTCCCTAGTTAATTAGCCTAGTAGTAAGTATAATATCTCTAAGTTCCTTAATTATTATACCTACTACCTACTCTACTATCTCGATAATTCTAGTAAGTCTTAAGAAGTACGCCTACTACTATACTATCTACTATACCTACGTTACTATAGATAACAAGACTATTAAGAGTAATGCTTATAGTATATATACTACTTATAAGAAGTAGACTACTCTCGAGAGTACTAATACTAACCTCCCTAATAATAAGGACCTAGCCGAGCTAGCTAGTCGTAATACCTATATTACTACTATTATTACTAGCCTTCTAGCTCTTATTAAGAGTAAGTACTAATACTTTATAGTTATTACTCTTACGAGTCTTATACTAACCTCCTAATAGCTAGTTCTATAGTTAGTACTTAGAGAGAGTATCTATAATAGTAGCTAGCTAGGCTAGTAATACTAAGGCTAGTAAGGCTAGTAGGCTTTAATATTAGGGGTCTATAGGACTTACTTAGTATAGGAGGTCGTACGTAATATACGTACGACTAATCTACGTACTACGAGCTTTAAGAAGAAGGTAAGAATTAGTCTTACCTACGATTAGTTAGATCGTAGATATACTATATATTACGATATCCCCTATTATAGTATCCTTACCTCTCTTCTCTTTAAAGAGCCTTTTTTACTTTAGGTACTCTTTAGGAATACTTAACTCTAAGATATTGATATCCTTTAATAGTACGTTAAGTCTATTACTTCTAGTAGCTTTATAATCTAGTAGCTCTATACTAGTATCTATTCTAGTCGAAGATAGTTTATTAGTCCTTCTAGTTAGTATAAGCTCTATTTAGTTAAGCTATTTCCTTACCTTATCTACTAGTAAACGTAGCTACTACGTAGGATAAATAGTAATAACGTAATCGTATACCTCGAATATAAGTACTCCTTTTCTCTAGTCGATTACTAGGTTATACTTTCTTAACTAAGGTATACCTAGTACGATATTATAACTAGCTATATTAGTAATATCTAAGACAATTTCCTCGTAGTACTATTAGATTATAAGTAGTAGTAGTATTATCTCTTACTCTATACTAGGTAAGAATAATCTATCTACTATAATTAATTTATAACTCTCTTTCTTCTATTAGATTACGATCCTATTTCTTTTTACAAATATTTCGGAGGAAAAGTTCCTACTTACTCTAAAATCTATATAATACTAGTCTTGTATTCGTTAATAATTACTTATATTTAGAAGACTACTATTAATACTTAAGCTTATATATTATATAACTTCCTTTAGTTACTTATTTCTAAGGTATCGATCCTTTTCTTAATTCTTAAATAGAATATCATATTTTATATCGTAAGGCTTTAGCTTAAATCTATAGTAAAGTACTTAGTATCTAGATATTATATTACTTACGTTCCTAGATCTATTATAATATTAAGTAGAGAGCCTTTATATACTATATAGCTTAGTATAGATTACTCGGAACCTTAATCCTAATAGTATAATATATTTTTCTAGTAGAATATAGCTTCCTATTAGTAGTTACTCCTAGATAATTTGTTCGAAGTCTTCGATTTATATAATGCGTAGGTATTTCTATACTATATATTATAAGGTATCGAGTATCTTATCGAATTCGATTAAGTATAAGTATTATTATCCTAGAATTATTAGGAAGACTTCTTCGTTTCGTCTTATAATATATACTAGGATCTCGTAGACTCTCTTTAGTACGTCGATTATAAATATAAGTATCTTGTTATTAGTATTAGATTTGCTCTCTTCTTCTTTAGGTAAGTTCTCTTTACTTAACTTTCCTCTAGAATCTTTACTTTCGTTAATAATATCTAGCCTAGTAGTTTCTTAACTTTCTTCCTATAGTATAGGTAACTACGATCTATTCTACTCTAGGTTCTAGTTCTCTTTATTATTACTATTATCGAAGTAAGATTCGTCGATATCTACTTTATAGAGCTTAGTATTTTATCTATATTATACTCCTAGGGTTCCTCGTAGTACTAAGGCTAATACTCTACTCCTAATTTAGTAGAATAGTAGATTTAATACGAGTCTTTATAATAGAAATACTAATAGAGAGCTTCGTAACTATTTCGAGTATTATAATCAATCTTATAGTCGACTCTTCGTATTATTATATTAGACTATCGTAGTTAGTCCTTATAACTATAGTATTCTCTTTATCCTTATAAGAGATCTAGGAGAGGTTCTATACCTTAATTACTAGCTCTCTTCTCTACTTCTTAGATATAGTTAGTACTACCTAGTAGTCTAATACTACTTCTAAGTTTACTAGTTCCCTTTTATATTATATTAAACTATTCGTAGTATACTATATTCTTACTACGATAGTCCCTTACTATATAGCCTTCCTTACTATAGGTATAATAGATAATACTTCCTTTTAAACTCCTAGGCCTACTAGTACTCTTGTTTCTAAACTTACGACCTTTCTTAGTTACGTCGAGCTCTATTAGCTATAATCTATAATATAGTTTGTCCTAGAGCTTAGTATTCTCGTATTAGTTATTATAGAAGCCTCGATTATTATAGTTGTTATACCCTAGTATAAATCTAGCCTTTCTAGATATCTTAGAGTTATATTATTTCTCGAGAGCTCTCTCGTAGAGCCTATTATCAAGATAAATTATAACTCTAACTAGGTTATTTAAGCGATTAATCTTCTAACTATTCCTTATTAACTTATCCTTTATATATTCCTTTAAGCTACGTTAGTATATAACCTATAAGGCTTTATTATCCTAATTAGTAAGTTACGAATATTCCTAGAATTTAGTAGTATATTCGATAGTTAAAGTCTTCTAGGTTAAGTACTAAATAATATAAATAGTAGTAGGAGTTTTATTAGAGATTCTAAAGACACTAGCTCTATCTTACTTAAGGTATTAATAATACTTAAAGACTCTATTAGTATTTGTCTTTACTATTACTATCTAGGTACTTCCTAAGAAAGAGTTTAACCTAATACTATACTTGTTCTTATAAGAAGATAGTAGTAAAAATCGGCTTTAGGTTCTTAGTTATAGAGTTAAATAAGAAGTATATATCTATCTAAGTAACCTAAGTATCGAACTTATTATAATTACTATAGTAGAACTCTAGCTTACTAACCTTAAGGAGACTATTACCTATATAGATAGCTAAGGTATTAATAGTATCGTTTATAGTCTAAGGTTATTAGGCTCTACTTACTTAACTAGAGATAGGTACTCCCCTATTACTCTATTTATTTCCTATTCTAGAGAGATCTAAAGTTATTAGGTTTAGATTAACTTGAATCTTACTAGATTATAAGATAGAGTTAGGTAACCTTAATTAATCGAGTTAGTACTCGTAGTAGATAGAAGGAAATTAGTAGAGAGTAGTAGTAAGGTAGTAGATAGATATAGTTATATTCTAAATAGTAAGATTAAATAATAAGTTAAATACCTCGAAGCTATAAGGGATTCTTAGTATTCCTATATAGAAAGGAGATTCTTCCTATCTAAGTATATAGTTAGATCGTCTAACTAAGTAGGCTAACTACTTAGTCTAAGTACTTAGTTGGATCGTCTAACTAAGTAGGCTAAGCGCCTAATTATACTAAGCTAAGTAGTAGTACTATCTATTAATTAGTCCCGTAATCTACTAGTATAATAAATATATAAGTTAAAGTATAGCTAGCTTCGAACTATAATACTCTAGTAACCTTAGCTACTACTCTTCTAGTAGTATATCTTGCTTAGTCTATAGAATTACTATATACTCTACTATTATTAACTCGACTAGTATATTTAGTACGAGTATATCTTCTACGTTATTATATTCTTAGCTATATTTAGTATATATAGATTATAACAATCAAAGAAATAGAACTATAAAGAGAAGTCTACTATAAATAGTATACCTATAATCTCTAATTATAGATAGACTAATTCTTACCTTTAATTAAGTTATAACTACGAGTTACTAGATGACCTTATACGTATTACGTACGACGAGTATAGCTACTATACGTAGCTACTAGTCTTACTTTACTTAAGTATAGCCTTACTAAGGCTACCTTTATAGTAGTCTAGCTTATACTCGATTAAGTTACTCTTAAAGTACTTAATATAAGCTTTTGTATTATAATAATCGAAGTAAGAGTTCTCTACTAAGCCTAGTATAATTACTTACTAAAGAAGTATTTCTTAGATCTATAGTATATATAATAGGATATTATATTAATTCCTAGTAAGCCTATTAAGGCCTACTCTAGTAGATATAGTACTAGTAGGAGTACCTACTACTATAACTATATAGAGCTCTATTAGGTTTGCTATAATATATTCTATAGTAATTATATACTATAGAAAAGGAGTTACTCTTAGATCTAGCTAAGTTAATAGAGTCTCTACTAACTTAGAGTCTAAAGTAGAGTTACTAGTACTATATAGGTCTATTTAGGTCCTTTAATTAGATAGGAGAATAGCTTTATTATATTGTCCTAGAGAATTGTAGTAAGTATATCGAGTTGTTTTAGTAGAAGTTCTTGTTTAGATTGAAGTAAATATATAATTAAAAGTTAGAGTTAAGTTAACTCTAACTCTTACTTATATAGAAAGATAGTATTTTAAGCTATTCTTAAGTTAAAGATTAGTATATCCTAATATGAAGAAGATTACGTAATACGTCTAAGGTTTAGGTTCTTACTTTTAGTAGATTAAGGTATTTTAGATATTATATTATCTACGTATTTATATTACTATATAAATTGATTTTAAAACTCTCTCTAGTTACCTTAACTTCTCTTACTTTCTATTACTATTACACCTACTCTAAGTATTAATATATAATACTTATAACTCGTAATATATCCTATAGGCCTAGGTTCTTTTAGTTCTAGTAGAGATTTCTTCTTTAAAAGTAGAAAGCTACTCTAGATAGTTAATCTATTAAACTAGATAATAAGTAGATTATTACTCTTCTAAATAAGCTTAATATTTTAAACGACCTTTGCTTACTATAGGTAGTATATCTAGATAGTAGAATCGAATAGAGCTTCTTAAGTATTAGATTACTAACCTAAAGTTTAATCTTAGTAGATAGATCGAATATTCTTACTTCTCTAAGCTATAAGAGTTTCTAGCTTTTCTAGGTTAAAGTAGTACCTATAGTTATTAGTCTAGGTACTCTATCTTATTCTACCTCTTAAGGAGGTACTATAGGCTCTTCCTATTACTAATAGATAGTTATCTATACCTAGAGGCTACTATTAAGTTAACTATACTACTATCTCTTTTTATATAGAGATAATACTATAGATAATAATAAGTAGCTCTATATTTACCTCTATTTATTAAGTATAACCTACTAATATATAGCTAGGTAGATAGCTATATTAGGTAGTAGTAGATAGCTGTCTTACTATAAATAAGTCTTATAGAATAAGGCTAATATAGAAAGTAAGAGAGTAATTAGGTCTATATAGGAGTTAATAATTCTTATTATTAATACGAGAGTAGCTCTCTAAATAGCTAGGCTATATACTAAGCTACTAAAGTAGCTATAGTCTATATAAAGCCTAATATACTACTTAATATTATATTATCTTATTCTAGATAAGATATATTTACGTCTATATCTACTTACTTCAAAAGACTAAGCTAGCTATATCCGAATATACGTATATATAAATTCGTAATATACTTTAAATAAGCGAAATCCTAAGTATTCTGTTCTCTCTATTTTAATCTAATATATCTTATAGTATTAAGTAGAGTCTTAAAGTTATAGTTAAAGACTAAGAAAAGAGAGAGAGTAGTTTATCTACTCTACTAGGCCTCTTATTATATCTCTTTCTTATCTTATATATTTTACTATTCTTATTTCGATTATAAGTCTTTTCTATTATTATCTTTGTCTCTATCTATAGTTACTAGGCTCTAGTTTATCGATTTTAGGAGTATCTTATTACTTATTACTTATTTGTTTACTTATTTGTTTATATCTAGTTAGTCTATCTACTACATTAATTCGAGTAGATATTACTTTTCGAGAATATTTTCAAGAGAGAGAGTCTTAGTTTCTCTTATTTATAGAGAAGCTACTTATATAATCTACTATATAAAGGTATACTTTATAGATAATAGAGTTAATTAGATAGTAATATAGGATTAGAGTATAGTATATATACATATATATAACTATATCCTATAGACTTAATATCTTAATATATACTTATTACTATCTTTCTCTTTAAGTATAAGTTTATACTCTAATTAAAATTTTATAGAGTAGCTAGAACTAGCTAGATATAGTCTAAGTTCTATATACTACTACTAGTCTCTAATAGCTAAGTGAGGTAGATTTATAGTTAAACCTCTATCTTAATAACTATACTATATCTACGAGATTTAAAGACATATATCTACTTAGAACTATACTATAATATAGTTACGTATTATATCTCGTCTACTATAGGAACTTAGTCTATTATAGACGATAAGCTAGACGTTTGGCATAGAAAGCTTTTAGACCCGTGGCAAGCCACTCAAATTTTTAGCGCCTGAGGCATCAAAAGTGAAGCCTAACCAAGATTAGCGCTGAAAATGGCGGCCTTGCCCGCGGTCTAATGTGGGAGATAGGGTGACCCTTCAGGCACCGGGTTAACGCGATACGATCGACGGAGGACCAGAACAGGATCTCTCAAGGATCCGTATGTGTTGTCAACTTCACCAAGGCACGATCGACAGATTATCAGAAACAAGCTCTGCCAAGGACCCGTACGTGTTGCCAACTTTATCAAGGTACTATCGATTCACTATCTGCGAGACTGTTTGGCGCTTCACAGCGGTCAATCTTGTCACGCTTGACGGCGTTCCCTAGCTTGCGCTCGTAAAGACAAAGGCCATGCACTGTCTCTTGCTAGAGCGACCGGTTCACGAGGAAGGTGCAGGAACTTTTGTCAACGGCAGGTGTCGTCGAACTCTGAACAGCGGTGGCAGGCATTTCACGGCGACTGTTTGAGTTGTCGTCTACACGGATCCTGGGCCATATGCTATACTTGGACCTTCCGCCTGTGGCCACGGTCCGAGCTGAAAATTAGCGAGTGAGTCGGCAGGTGACATAGGACTACTCGAGTCGCTATGAAGCAATGATCCACTTCGTTTAGTCACTGCCGAAGTCAGGGTCTATAGCAGCATGAGTACTTTCTTGAATTCGGAGTCGAGAGGCGCAGCCTCGTGGCGCCACCGGAAAAGATGGTCTTGAGACAGGGACAGCCTGGCATCCACCCGGACCGAGTTACTACCTAGCGTTAATGGACGCAAATAGACTGTATACCTTGGCCTCGCTGCCCACACTTTCTACCCGAGGTCGTATAGAAATTCAAGTTGTAATACGAAGCCATAGCGTAATAGCGGCGTCTTCATTCCTTGCCTTCAACACGTAGTCGTCATTCAATACGCACTGGGCACGGGCTGTGTTTGGCATAAGAGCAGACGCTCTCCGCGTTCAGGCAACAGAGACCCAGCATCATCTTTAACCCACGACATCGAGTTCACGCACAACATCAACTTCACGCACAACATCAACTTCACAAACTCCATCACCTGATCCATCAGAATGTTCTCAACTACCGTCCTCAGCCTTGTAGCGTTCGCTGCCCTAGCCTCAGCAGCACCGGCCCAAGGCAACGTCGTCTACGAGGCCCCATCCTACGGCGACCCATTCGGCGTAGAGGCCAACGGCGGCCCCATCGCCTACAAGCAGCTCACCGCCAGCCAAGGCCGAGTCTATATCGGCGGTAGACAAGACCAGCCAACGCACTGCTCGAGTCCACAGACCACCCACGACTTCGCCACATTCGCTTGGGATTCAAGTAAGCGAGTATACATGTACTCGAACAGCGATCCAGTGCAGGAAGTCTGGGCCGACGCAAGAGACTATGGGCTTGTTGGCTACTCCACCGGCAACCAAGCCAAGCCAGCTGGCAACTCATTGTCGCCATTCGAGATCGATGCGATTACCAGGGTCTTGACGTTCAACGGCGTTGGTGCGAAGGCTTGCCCAGCAGGAGAGGGTGCGGATGAGTGGGGACTGTGGTTCAGCGACTCTGACCGACCAGGAAACCTAGACGGCTGTTTCGCGGTGGAGTTGAAGGCGTATAAGGCGGAGGGGAGGGATCGGTGCACCTACTCGCACATTTGAGACTTGCGGTGGCATGAAGGACTTCATCGGCATGCACATAGGCCCGGAGCGATCCTTTCTATTCAGCAACATCAAGGGACTGCAGTGTCGTAGCTGCGGTCCCAGAGTTGCTCGATTTCCTGTAGTATCTATAACACACCATAATCTAATTCGTAGCGAAGCCGATCACGACCATTCTTACCTGCCATCTCCTCGAGTGTACACATCACCGAGGTCGGAAGCTTTGAGCAGGTGTATTCATGTCGAAATTGAGCAGGTATATTCATATCGAAATTGAGAGCCTGACTCCTTTGCGAAGTCCAGGTGTACGACCACAAGCAGTGGCAATAGCTTCAAGTATATTCGCAGTCGTCATCTCACTGCAGTACGACCCGCTCGCTGATATGCTCGCCTTATGTGGCTGACCAGGACAGAAGTGCGCTTCGAGAGGATTCCAGCCTTCACGAGCCTACTCACACACTCCCTGCCTTCGAAAATGAAGATGTCCGGTTGGCCACAGTCATCGTACGCCGGGATACGACCGGCCAGACTCGTGGCTCTGGCTGGCGCAGTATACCGGATACCGCCCCTGGATTGGCACTACCAGCAGCATCGCTGAGCAATGTACGCCAGCCGGTGATGTGGTCGTTGCAGCGCCGTGTTACGAGAGGCTCCATGCCAGGAAGGGCAGTGTCTTTGGGGTCGTATAGCACAAGAAAGACGAGGATGTTCTTAGGAAACGGTATATGAAGACCTTTGGCACGAGCCACAACGGCGGTGACAAATTCTCTTGGTCAACTGTCTTCCTTTCACTTCTGACGAGCAAGGACCTGACATACCAGCTAGACCGCCGCCAGCCGGCTCGCCCATGATAGTGGTCTTCTTCGAAGCTACTCTCAGCTCGCTGGCAATCAAGTGAGGCAATTGAAAGCCGACATAGCAATCACCAATTTGTGTTCCGGCTAGCGCAAGGCGATAGCCTGCTGGAGGACAGGTACGCCTGATTGATGGGCAGTGTGCGGTTATTCGAAAGAGTCAACTGTGCCAAGAATAGAACCGCGACCATGTATGAAGTAGATTCGTTTTGAAGGGCTCCGGCTCGTTTTCTTAGCTCTGGAATCGACGATGTTGAGGTTCGTGCCACCGTTTGCCTGGGCCTGAGGTGGCTCCCTTGACAAAAGGCATGAGCATCATAGATTCCGAGCCCACAACTGTTTCCCTGCGGCCGTCACCATCGTCGACTGGAAGATCTAAGGTCAGCCCACCGAGCATGAAGGCGACCACGGCCTAGAACTCATGGTCGCAGGCGAGCGCCACTTTCCTTAGCACAACATGGAGAAGAGATTGTTAGATGAATCCATTGACAAGGTCGAGTATTTTTCGTAGCTTGGGCTAAAGTTCGTTGGAGGCTGGAGGATAGGAAGAATAGAGCAGAGACTGCTAGCCCTGCTGTTGTCTTTCAATCAGACATGGCAACTGCATCCAAGCCATCGACAGTGCGCTTTTGACTCATGCCAGGACGACTACCACGTGAATCGTAATTTCATGTCTAACATCTAATGCATCTGGAGGAGGCAGTCTCAAGCTGTGCGGTCTGCCCCGGGGTATCAAGCTATCGATATAGCAAGCAATTCCCTTCCGCGCATTACTTACCTCTCCTCTCCAGCCAGGTTGCCCAGTCTGTACTCCGACCCCTCTGGGTATGAATACTGCAAGCATCAAGCTGATCGTCATCCATCATATCACCCTCCCGCCAGCCACGCCATTCCGTGAGCCCAGCCAAATGCCGCATCGTTGGGCGGCCGTGTGGACAATTCCACGGCTTTTCCATCTCGCCCATGTGCCGCACGACTTTCTCCATCTGCTTGAAGGCCAAAGTTTTACCGACCATGATACTGCTGCGACAGGCACGCATGGCGAGCATGCTCTGAACCTTGTTTGGGCGTGGTATGAAAGAACCGCCCGCCGGTTGTTCGCTAAGCAGATGCAGTAGCTCCTCGAGATCCGACAAGTCGAAGGTTTTCTCCTTGGACATAGGCAGGGTCAGGAGACGAAACTGGTGGCCAGGGTATACGTCTTCATGCTCGTCAGTGACGTAAGATGTCGTCTCGACGTCGAAACCGTTGGCTTTTAGGGCATCGGAATGTGTCAGCAGAAGCTCTTCCTGCACTGCGGTTAGCTCCAGGGGAAGCGGCCTAACGAGCCGCTGCGATTGTAAAGTCACGGTACGTTGTAGTCGCTCGTAGTTGTACTTTTCGTCGGCAGCATGCTGATCAATGATGAAGATGTCGTCCTCGCCACCAGATTCGGCGGCAGGTCGCAGAGCAAGAACAAAGCCCTGGTTGAACTGTCCAAGTACGATCATGCGCTCGAAGTCGGACTTGATGACTGTGAGAGACAGCCGACTCTCGGCTTCAGCATCATCCAGCTCGTCCTTGTTCACCGTGCTTTCTCTGACGCCCGATGCCGTAGTCTCTGGCTGGCACCTTGCACCTAGCTGCGCGATATCCCGCTCGATCTTGGCCGATGAAGTCTGCACGGAGCGAGCAAGTCGCAGGGTCGCCCCTCTGCGTTTCCCGCCATACTTGAAGACGGTGGCTGCCCGCTTCAGGCTTTCCTCGCCTGGCCTTGCAGTTGCCTCTTCGGCTGCCTGTATCAGTTCTGCGACTCGCTTGTCCTCCCTGATCTTCTTCTCTTCTTCGTCGAGGTATTCTCGGTCCCATTCGTCATCGTTAGCAGGCACTGACAGGAGCTCGTCCAAGGCGTCGGAAGATGATGGTTCGGCATGCCCGGCACTGGGCTGTCTGGATCGAATCGATGTTGCCACTGTTAAAATGTCCTCTGCTGCTTCATCTTCATCTTGCTCGCCAGACTGCGAGGGCTGTTCGGGGCTTCTTGAGTCTGTAGGTATGTGTGGCATTGCACTGCTGTCGATGTCTGCCTCCGACTGCGATCCAGGTGCAGCGAAGCTCTTACGTAGGCCGTGCGCCAGTAGCGGACTTGCACCAAATTTGGACACTGCTTGCGAGTCATCCGGTTTGTGTATGCGACGCTTCTTGTACGGCGGACTGCTTCCTATGACAGTCATAGTAGTGACATCGCCGATTGTGATCTGAGCAACCTGCTGCGGTGTACGCTTGGGTCGCATCTTGTCGAAGGCATTCTGTACCGGGCCGGCTGCGATCTTCTGTGAGGCAGGCGTGATTGCAGGAATTGAAAGATTGTGTGTGTCGTACTTTGGTGCTGAATCCTGCTGACCATCGCCGCCTACTATCCCTGGCTCGAAAAGGGGACTTTCAGATCGGGTTACACCTTGTTCTGTCGTCTTTGATTGCTCGTAATCCCTACGAATTCTGTCAATTTGGGCATTGAATTCCTGCGCTTGGCGTGTCAGAGCGGGCGGAGGCTGCGAGGACAGATGTCCATATGAAGTGCTCAAAGGGTGTGGATTTGTGACAGCGTCGACACCAGGTCCGGTCGCGCCACCAAGCGATGCTGGCGAAGGCGCACGCTCTTCCTCGTCGCCGACATCATCGTCGGGAGCTCGAACCTGTGCGCGGTGCCCTGACTCCTGCGATATTCGGATGCTGCCATTGATCACGTTGGAGGGCGCTTGTGGCTGGTGCCGCAACTTTTCCACAAGCCTCTGCTTGTCTTTGCTCAGGCCTACAGACTGCATTCTTGGAATCTGCTTGTCGCTTCGGTGCTCGGTGTCGCGGCCGAGCCAACTGTGTATTAAATCAGGGGCAACCCCGACAGGTACAGTAGACTCGTTCTTGGCCACCGCTTGCTCCTCATCTGACGACGATTCATCTTCTTCAGACCCGCCTCGACGCTGATCCTGTGCAGTGTGCTGCGACTGAGTAGCGTCGGCGCGGATCACAGTCAACGGCTGATATGCTGGTAACTTCCTGTTAGGCAATGTCGACTGCGGCACGGTATGGTCGGTCTTCTCAAAGAGCTCGGTGAGTGCAGCCTTCAGCGTCTCCAACAGAGCAGTCTGATCGTGGAGCATAATCGTACGCTTGTCTGGAGAAACATTCACATCGTAAGCATTCGTGTCCATCACCAGGTTCGCGAAAATAAACGGCGACTGCGAAGTGTTGAACGACTTGTATACCTCGTTGATGGCCTTCGCCACCTGCGGCAGGAGGCAAGGTCTGGAGTTGACGAAGAACATCTGCCGATCTGGAGCCTGTCGACCTTCACCGAATGTGGGCTTCGAGATGTGGCCTTGCAGCTGTACTTGAGAGGAGCGATTGGTGGCCTGCGTCGACCAGGTGCGGGCGCTCTGGATGCTGAGGCCAAGACTTGGTGACATCTCGAGCTTCAAGTCCAGCTTGACGAGCGCCAGCAAAGTCTTAGCACCGAACACATTCGTGATGTTCTCCTTGGTAGTCGTGTTGGACTTGGTGGAGAAGACGGACGCTTTCTTACCCTTCGGCATCTGGTTGCTGACCGAGAACCGGACGCCCACACATATGCAGGCATAGGCATATAGCAAGCTGATGACTTTGCCATATTCGCGCTTGATGTTCTTCTCCAGCTCCTTCCGACGGACGGGCAGGTTGTTGAACAGGTTCTCCACGAAGACAGTGGTGCCTTTTTGAGCCGGCGCGACCGAGGAGCCCTTCAGCTTGCCGGAGACTTCAAAGTCGAGTTTCCTTCCAACAGCGCCGTCTTCGCCCCGGGCGGTCAATACGTGAAACCTCGACAATGCGCATAGTGATGACAGCGCCTCGCCGCGGAAGCCGAAAGTCTCCAGGGAGGTCAGATCCTCGTAGTCGGAGAGCTTAGACGTGTAGTGCTTCAGGGCGATTGTGTCGAAGTCGTCCGGCGCAATGCCTCTGCCATTGTCTTGCACTTCGATACTGTCGAGCCCTTGGTTCCTGAAGCGGACGTCGATGGAGGTGGCACCCGCGTCCAGGCTGTTCTCCACCAATTCTTTGACGACAGAGTTGAGGTCGACGATGACTTGACCGGACTGTATCTGATGCACGGAGCTGACTTCTATGGCCTTGATGGTGGCCATATCCTGGTAGTAATTCAGCCCATCTTTGATTGACTGTGTGGTTGGTTGGTCGATGTTTTGGGAAGAGTTTGCCTGTAATCGAAAGTCGCGTAAAGTGGCCACGCGCGATCACGGGATCTCATCGGCGAGAACGACCGATTCCGAGACCCAGCGTGTAGCGGTACAGTACATAGTATGTTGCCATATTGGAGATGACCAGCTTCTATGCCGTCCATTACATAACCTTTTGCTGTTGTCGTTCACTTCAAGACGGGCTAAGCTTGCTCGCGACGCCATCATGTTTTTCGCCCGATCGACAGGGAACGCGGTCCTCAGGACCAACATCTGCCGGCAGTGCCAAAGAACCACCCAACGAAGCTTCACGCAAGCGCTCCGGCCACAGAAGTTCACACAGCGAACAACGAGACCAACTGTCACCTCAGTTCGATGGCATTCTGCGCCAGTATCCAACTCCAAAGTGTACGACTTCAGCAAGATCAAGCAGATTAGCGACAAGCCGTCAGAGGATGTCGTTCTCATAGGTATGTCAACGTTTCCGTCATTGGCCATCATAGCTCCTAACGATATGTAGACGTCCGCGAGCCATCAGAGTACAGCGCTGGCTACATTCCCACCGCCCTCAACATCCCCATCAAGTCCCAAGCAGACGCCATGTTCCTACCAGCAGACGAGTTCGAAGATCGATTCGGCTTCGAGAAGCCCAGTGCCGACAAGGAAGTCGTGTTCTACTGCAAGAGTGGAGTGAGGAGTAGTGCTGCTGCACAACTGGCACAACAAATTGGCTATCAGAAGGTGGCGGAGTACAGAGGCAGCTGGCTGGACTGGGAGAAGAATGGAGGCGAGGCAAAGAAGCCTTGAAGACCGACCGTACTACATTCACACAATCATACATTTGTCGATACCCTCAAGGCGAGTCCGCGCTATAACTACTAGCTGTTGCTGTCGCCGTCGCCCGTATGCGCTTGTCGCCGAGCCATCTGTCTCCTCCCCAAATGTGATCGTCTCCGGGACACCGCGTTGCGACATATGGCAATAAGAAGGCCATCGCTTGAGGTACAGATCTCACAAACTCCCATCACGAGTATCAGCTTGCTGCTCAGCTCTATGATGAACCGCATCTCCTTCATGCTGAACACTGCTGCGCCAGATGTTCTACCAAACCAGCAGACATGCCTTCTCCAACGATCCGAGGCCGTCAACAGGAACCCATCTCTTCAGCCAATAATGGCCGAACCGACCAAGTCTTCTGCCCGGCTTCGTTATGGCGTAAGATTGTCGCGTCTGGCGACTCATGATGCCGTGGCATTGGATCAAGATCAGAGATCACTTCTGGCCCACTTTCGATGGAAGCCATTGACCGTGGCGACCTGGCGAAGGCTGTTCAAAATGATCAGTGGAGAAGATGCCATCGTGCTTTCGCACAAGTAAAGCTGAGGTGCGGCTCAGCTTTCGCAAAAGTAAAGCTGAGGTGCGGCTCAGCTTTCACGCGACAATGTGTTCTCCAGCTGCCGTTCAAGTCCACACGAGATGAAGGAAGTATTGGTATCGTGCTATGACAGCGCAAGAATCCTGGCCAGCATGTCGAGATCATCGTCGCGTCTGACTTCTGGCCTTATGATCTTACAGTCCATTGCCAGATTCATCCTTCAAGGCGTGGCGATCACTTTATGTGAGTACACAAGGACGAGTAGGTTGAGCGCTCTGAGTATAAGCGAGTTTCAAAGATACACCGAATCTGGCGGTGCAGCTGTGGCGCCCGTCATGATGCACTATACACCTGAGCAACGGATATCGACTACTGCTGGATGCAAGAAAGTGATCGAGGTCATATGTTACCGCGGCTTCCAACTGAGACGTTCCACAAGCTTGCGTATGTCGCAGCCAGCAGGTTCCAACGACTGCCTGATGCCTATCTCAACCTTGGCGCATTAAGACGTTTAAACCTGGCCTCAATTTTCGATCCGGATCACTTGAAACTATCTTACCCGGAGGCATCTAGGGTCTGAGATGTCTAAGCATTGAACCTATCATCAGTTTCGGTCCGTGCGACAGCAGATTGAGCATCCTACCCCTAAAGTCGTTGGCATTGATGTCGTCGGCACGGTAGCACTCTGGAGAGTGCGACGGCCACGTAGCAAGTCAGGCATGCCGTGCAAGAACATGGTACGTCGAAGGAGACAGCTTAGAACCGTGAGCGTCCGTGAGATCCCACTTCTGGAGACATGCTGGAGACAGCAGTGCTAAGTGTGGCGCATCTCTTCATTATGAAGACTCACCAAGCCGCATCCAAAGCTGTCTCCCAGTGCATACCGACTCCCTCGGGTAAGACAGTTCCCTTGCCCTGCACAGGCTGCAAAGATCGTACCGATGTCGTAGCACCTATGGTGCATTACTTGGCCGAGGCACACACGTCTCAGACATATAACGAAGGCTATGCGTTGAGGAGGATGGGCATCGAACGGTGGAAGAAGTTCGTTGAAGTGAAATGGAATGGACCACTGACCCTCCAATGACCAAAGCAGCTCGGAGCTTCGACCCAGATGCGACTCTAAAGCTTCACAATAGCATGAAATGGAGGCGATGTCCCCTGTGATCAGAGACAAGGCGTACCTGTGCTGACAGCGGAGCAAGGCACGATGGTATGCCGGGCTGGTTCCACGGGAGACCGGATTTCGCCAAGGTCCATACGGCGGCTGTGAAGAACATCCTGAGACAAGACAGGACGTGGACGGATCGAGCAGCGGCATTTTTGATGACCACTGTCTGAGACATTTCAAGCTCGGGGTTTGGGGACTCTCCTTCGCTACCCTCCGACTGCAACTGCAATGGAGGTTTCGTCCCTGGCATAAAGCGAGCCATCCACATGCCATGCCATTCTCGACAGATACGTGCCACTAGCTGCTCTTATGTAGCCAAAGACCTTTTCGACCCTCAGCCCACACCATCAGACTCTACTTCTCGTCAGGACCACCGACCTTACAACAGCCATGCAGCCTTCACTGAGTCTACGATACAGTCGCATGCCGACTCCGGCAATCTTTGTTTTTTACCTGAGTGCCTTTGAGCATCAGTACTCTTTGTTCACGCAATGGCTTTGCTCTGGACGATCCTTTCATATGGAGATGATCTTTGAAGTGGATAATCAACAGACGCATTATCTAAACACACAACACATTGTTATACACAACATACTGTTATACACAATACATTGTTATACACAACACATTTGCGAGTATATAATGGATCATGGCCTGCATCATTTTGGAGAAGCAAATCGGAATGAATAAGAATTCTTGCATCAGCCACATTTGAGAATCAGTTTTTATCAGCGTGCCTCGAACGAACAGCAAGACAGCGACGTTGGGTATAAACAAACATCACAACTCGATCGAAACAAGACACCAAAAGAATTTCCTCAACACATATTATGTCGTACTATGGCAGCCAACGTGGCCCTAGCTACTGCGGCTCAAGTCCTTCCCCACGCGCTCAACAAGGCTATCGCTCTTCAGCATACGGGTCCCAGCCTCCACCAGGCTACAGCCAGGACTATGGCCACGAGTCTCGCGGACGATCACCGTTACGCCGTGAGAGTCGTAGTGATAATCGCTCGGTAAGTCCGGTCGGGGTATCGCGCTTCGAGCAGCCGTTTGAGATGCCTCATCGCAGACCTTCTTACAGCCGTGGTGCCAGCCGCGAGTCACTTGGACAATACGAGGCTCCCACCTACTCGCGCCACGAGTTCAGCCTGGACTCACGGTATGACGATGTCCAGGCAAGGGTCGGTCTTTCCTCTTTCTACACCCGCGATCCCTATGAGCGTCGACCGCCCCCATCACGAGGTTACTCCAAGCGACAAGAGCCGCCACGGAGGGACCCAGTGTCCTCGAGTTCTTCACGCCGCCAGTCCAACGGCTCGTACGGCGTCGACATCAGCAGTATGAGCGGTGGATACAATGTCAGTGGGATCTACTCCAGCTCGGGCGCCTTACGTCGACGACCATCTGACGGTCCAGACTTCTCACGGGGTCCCGGCTTCGCCTATGGCTACGACCCCGGCCTGGACGGTCCAGCGCCTCGACAATCTTCTCGTCGATACCCTCCATCTGCCGTGAGCAATTCTTATGGTGGTGGGACTTCTGGCTCGCTAGGTGGCGCGCGTCGCCGACCATCGCGTGGGTACTACCAGTAGGTCCACTTCACACACCACTCCCGGCATCCGCTTCGTTGGGATGAGGGGCCAGCAGAAAAGGGCAAAGCTGTATCATTAGTCGGGAAGTCTCGCAGTACTACTTCAGCATTACTAGTAGGGATAGATGTCAGTACGCTATGCAGCACTGAGCGGGCTTTTTTGGAAACGTGTAGGAGTATAGCACTTTTGTACAACAGAACGCCGCAATTCACCATCTAACTTCTTCATCTCTCCGTCAAGTCATGTCATCGACTCGTCTTGGTGGGATTTGATGTGATTACTTGCTCCGACCCATGTTGTTACTGATCCTGTCTTTGCGAACGAGTGAAACGCCCGCTATGACGGAGGTCAAGAGCCCGGTGGTCTCAATGTCCTCCGTGCACTCTCGGTCAACAGAATGAAGCTGTCGACGTCTCTATGGTAGTCACTTTGGCCTTGACTCCACTATGTGGCCTCCTTGAAGTGGTATCGTTTGCTGATCCGACACTCGCTCTCATTGGCCGTCTCATCCTCTCGCCGAGTCTTCGGGCGATGCTGCGCAGATGGCGGCAGAGTTGCACGTTGCTCAAACGAGAATTGTAGTGTCTTCCGTACCGCCTTGCTGAAATCTACGCCCTGGGCCTGCAGATTGATGATCAAGCTCTGCATATGGCGGTTCTGCTTGTCGAGTAACCCAACTGTCGTTGGGCTTCATTTGACCGAGTCTCGATTTGTGCTTTCTGTCGCTCGGCTTCTTCGAGCTGGATCTAGAGACAAGCAATCTCTACTCGCTGCCGTACAATGACGAAGTTCTTCTGTGCGATGTTCGCATCAACATACCTGGGCCCCAGTCGATGTGCCTCGTGAATTTCGTTAAGAGAATCGAGCTCGATGATCCGCGATGTGCCGTACTCCATCTCCAGAGCAACGGTGTACCGCTCGTGGCAGCCCAGAATACACGGATCATTCGGACTGAGTGTCACCACTGCGTCACGTTTACTGCCAGTGGAGAAAATGGTCCGCACGCAGAACTCTGTAAGGGCAGGTGTACCAATGAGCAGATGGTCCTCTGATTCCTCTGTGGTCTATGCCTGAACACACCACGTAATCGCAAACTTCGCACAAGCTCTCTGCTGAGGAAGTTCGCAGCCACCCCGGTGTCTAGCAGCACTTCAGTGATCGTGTAGCAGTCCTCGCAGTTGGTCACTACAGCTCGACAGTGGAACCACCTCCGAGTCCAGGGGTCGTACTGCCTTGACGGTGTGGTAGGGAGTGATCATCGGACATGGTGCTATATGATGTGGTTGTCACACAGAAGGTGGTCTTGAGAGTGCTATCACGGCGACAGTCTGCCGTTCCCTTGTTGCGGTAGTTGTCTGGTGATCTGATGTATACTGTAGCTGGTATTCGAGGATGACACCACGGCAGTGTTGTCGCCGATGTCAATAAGATTGCGGCGATTCAAACAGAGCTCTCATTGGTGCGAAACTCGTTCTGGCTGGTAATTTCCACGTGCATCTCGCCAGAACTCACGCTCTCGGGTTCCATGACCTCCGACCAGTATCACTTGCGGCGACCGCTGTCGAACCAGTAGCTGACGCTACGATAGACCCAATATGAACGGAGGCCATAGTACTGGGGTTCAGTGCAGCAAGCGGCTCGCCAGCACCATATTCTACCAGGCGACACGGTGTTCCGACGAAAGGTTTCGAGTGCCCTCCGAGTTCAGTAAAGCACCGTAATTTTCGGTCCAGCTTTTATCAGCCTCACAGACGTGAAGCATCCCAATCCACAAACATAACTCAATCCGGTGAACACCGCAACCCCCCAATACGACCCTCCGGTCGCCGAGATCAAAGCTCCGGCAATCGGTAGCCCGATCAGACATCCGATTGACACAATCGTGTACGTCGTGGCGATATATCGCCCGATCTCCTGCGTCGGACAGAGCATTCCAATACACACTGGAGTGAGGGAGATGTTGCTTCCTGACGCAAATCCCATGAGTGCCGCAAAGGTCGTCGTGAGGCCCAGGATCGTCGAATGCGAAGCATTGTTTACTAGGACTGTCGCAGGGAGCCAAAGACCGAGTGACGAAGCCGCGCAAAGGAACACCGCACATATCTGCGTGTTGAAGCGTCCCATCTTATCCGCGATATATCCCGGCGCCCAGCGTCCAAAAAACGACCCAGCATTAAAGATAGCCAGCAGTTGGTACGCAAACGTCGAATCAATGGCTCCATTCGTGTCCATAGCATACGACGTGATATACGTAATCGGGATGAAAAGCCCCAGCTCCAGAAAGAAAGATCCAAACGTGACTAACGCAAACGCAGGATCCCTGAAAACTTGCGGATCCGGGATTGCACTGCTATTCGGTTTGGGCGGCAGCCTTGACCGGATGAGACATATGGCCACCAAGAGTAGGAAGATATAGATGAACCCCTGGATCCTGGTGGCCCAAGCCCAGCCAACCTTGGGAAACAGATTCTGCAACATGAGCGGGAAAATGACTCCTCCGAGAGCACCACCACAAGTCGCAATTCCCGTAGCATTGCCTCTCTTCTTGAGAAAGAAATGTCCGACAGCACTTACACTCGGCGTGAAAATGAACGCATTCCCCAACCCGCCCAGCACTCCGAAAACTAGTATAAAGTGCCAATACGCCGTACAGATCCCAAGTAGAAAGATACTCAATAGCGTGCAACATGCCCCAGTAACAATAAGCCAAAATGGTCCATACTGGTCAAAAAGCGGTCCGATCTGCACGCCCGCTCCAAAGGCGAGGAAGATGTATATCGAGAAGATCCATCCAATCGTCGACTCGGAGTAATGTGAGAGTTGGTGAGTGGCGAGGTAGGCTTGGTAGGTGCCGACGGTGTTCATGTAGCCGAAGCAGGCGGTCATGCCGCTGAAGCCGCCTGCCACGACGGACCAGGCGCGAAGGCCGCCCTCGGGGTATGTATTGCCTTCGTCGTCGGTGGAGATGGTAGGATCTGCCGCCTCTTTCGTGCTCTTCTCGACATCGCTTTCGCCACGTGGGGGTGCGTTTTCTTGTGATGGACGTTCGCTCGCGAGAGATTCGGATTTGGGCGTATGGGAGTCGTCTTCAAGAAGTTCTTTGGAGTTGGCCATGTTGACGGTGGGTAACCGGTGTCGCCTGGCGATTCCTATGCCTGACTTCGTGAATGATGGCAGAGAAGGGACAAGGACCGGGGAGCGGACACGCAACATCAGGACTACATATGAAAAAGTAGTGGTGACCTACATACGTCGTAGATCTACTCTTCCCAGACTCGATTAGGAATGCGCAAGGTCGCACCACCACCAATGGCGTGAACTTGAGTTTGAAAGTGCTTCCGAGTGTCCAACGTTCACGATGATCGACATGAGCGGAGACACGCAAATGCGAGAATCCGTCCAAGACTGGCGAGACTGGGACATCTGGGTGCAGTTCTTGTAGTCTACTCACATACCGTCACCCTTGATTCATTATTTGGTGCAGTTCACAACGTTGGCAGAATGGTGTCGAAAAGGATCTCGTACCTGGGAAGATCTCATCAAGTAATATTAAGCTTAATGCTCCACATCTCGCGCACCGGCGGCTGAACCTTGAGTGTGCAATTGGTAGAGAGTGACATCACTCTAGTAAGCTGCGTTGGCGCTGCATGGCGCGATCTTTCGGACGGCGTACGCCGCAAGTGTCACACACACTGCGCGAAGATCTGGAGGGCTCGTAGTGATGCGAATCAAGCAGCAGTATTGGTGTGCAAAGCACAGCCAGCGGAATCCTTGGCGGCGGGCTTCATTTGCAATGGTTCATACAAACATACATATCAATGTTCATTCTGATGCCATGGCAGCGGCTCTCTACAAGACGCGCTCGTTCCTCCCATCGTAGTATACTGCGCATAGGTATCCATACATGCTCGTCTCAGGTACTGCCGTCTAGTTCTCGACCCACTCGCCCGCCAACCAGCGGTTAAGCATGTCAAGCGAAGCCAGTGGCTGGTCGTGCGGTACCATGTGACCTCCAGCGTGCAGACGCATGAAAGTGAAGTTGCCAGACGACTTGACAGCCCCAATCTTGGAGCCATCATCAAGTAGCTTAAGATCCTCGAGCGGAGCCTTGGCGTAGCTCTTCTGACCTGGCCACTCAAGCGCGTTGGTCCAGGCCAGGTTGCCGAGCCAGTTGCAGATGAAGTCAGCATCACCAGCGTAGATAAGGACTGGAATCTCCTTAAGGATGTCTGGCACGAGGCGGTGGAATGGCTGCATCCAGTCGCCATTGAACAGGAAGTTGCGGTTGATGTCCATGTTGCACGAGTCGTAGCTGTCAACCTCGGCACCGAGAGCTTTCATGACGTCGGCTTGGTTGAGATACTCCTGGATCCAGTTGAGCTCATCGTAGCAAAGGTTGCCGCCCTTGCATTTCTCGCGGACGTCGTATGGGTTTTGGCCAGTGCGTTGGTATGGCCCAATGAGACCATTGTTGCAGTAGATGCTGGCTGGAACACATGACCAGACGGACTCGCTGTTGTAGCAGTTTTCAATCAAGCTCTGGCATCTTGGGAGGGCGTTGTCCATGCTCTGGCACTCTGACTCGTCGAGAACAGCTGGCCAGCCACCGTCACCGCAAGCCATAGGGCGGTAGTACTCGTACTGAGTGAGACCGTCGGTCAGACCGTTGCCAATCAGCACAGACTGCAGGTTGATGTTGCGCTTCTTGTGGGCCAGAATCTCGGATGCAAACACCGGGATGTAGTGGCCAGCGTACGACTCGCCGGAGATGTGGAAGTCCTGGTGAGAGTATTCTGGGAATTGCTTGAAGAAGAGGGTCAAGAGGGCGTAGACGTCCTTGCCGGCTGCAACAGTGTTTGAGACAGCGCTACCGGAGTAGGAGTAGCCAACGTTGACTGGCTGGTCCAGGAAGATGACGGAAGCGTTGGCGTTCCAGCTGCTTGGGTTGAACTCAACCTTGCGGTCCTTGTTGATGAACGATGGGCCCAGTTCCATGAAGAGGCCGGTCAAAGACGAACAGCCTGGGCCGCCATTTAACCAGAGCAGCACTGGATCGTTCTTGGGGTCATTCCGCGATTCGAAGAACCAGTAGAAGAGATGCTTGTCATCCTCTTCGTTGTCGAGGTAACCCGAGTACTGCTTGACCTTGTCCACACCAAGGCTCTTTGGGTCGACCTTCTTGGTTCGGAGGTTGAAGGCCTCGAGGTGACCGTCGATCTCCCGCTCCTTGTCGCCCTGGGCGTTGACGGTGAACTTCTCTTGCAGCTCCTTGCCCGAGGTGTGGAAGTCCCACTCGCTGTGGGCCTTTTTGGTGTGCTTCTTTGGCGAGCTGAAGAAGGACGCCTTGCTCATCTCTTCAGGGAACATCATCGCCACCTCATCCCAGATCTGCCTCGCATCTTCGGTGAGGTGCTTGAGCTCGCTCTGAAGGTGCTTCAGTGGCTTGGCGAAGGACGACGCCTTATCGCCGACGACCTTGAATGCCTCTTGAACAATCTCTGGAGCTTGCAGTGGCTGCTGCTGTTGTGACACAGCGGCCACAGCAGCTCCGATCAGGAGTGCCGATGCGGCGACCTTCATGGTGGTGGTCTGTTTGCCGTTGAGCTGGTCACGAGATAGGTTTCTGGAGGTGGCTGGGATGGTTCAAGTGCAGCTACGACGATGTGCTGCAGGACAGGAGGATCGTTACGACGAGAGGTACCGCAATTGCTGGATGGAGAGGGGCGTGAGTGGTGATGTAGATGAGAAGAGGTTGGAGGCAGCAGGATGAGTGACTTGGGAGCTTGGATGGCAGTTGCTGCGCAACCGATGATCGCATGGCGGCTGCAGGTCTAGAGCTCTGGCCCCTTGCTGCTCAAAGCGCTGGACAAACGTGGGGGTGGGGCGTCTGGAGGTTCGAGTCACATGCTCGAGCCAGCACTTCGGTGACGAAAGATGAGTCTTGAATTTTGAAGCAGACGATATATAATTTCCGCCTTCGATACATTTCGGGAACTACAACGCATACAGCATTTGAAACACCGCTGAGATGCCGTCCGCACAAATTAATCAACCCTCGAACCAAATCAAACTCACGAATGTGTCCTTGGTCCGCATGAAGAAGGGCAAAAAGCGCTACGAGATCGCGTGCTACAAGAACACCGTCACCTCCTTCCGCGCTGGCAACGAGAAAGATTTGGACAATGTTTTGCAAATACCCAATGTATTCCTCAACGTTTCAAAAGGACAGGTCGCACCGAATGAAGATCTTAAGAAATCCTTCCCGGGTATGACGCGCGACGAGATTGTGCTGGAAATTCTGAAGAAGGGCGAAATTCAGGTCGGAGAGAAGGAGCGGAGTCAGGAGTTGGAGCGAGTGCATAAGGAGGTCATCGAGATTGTAGCAGGCAGACTTGTGGATCCTAAGAGCAAGAGAGTCTACACGGCCGGTATGATCGAGAAAGCCCTAGATCAGCTGAGCAGTCAGGGCGGGCATGCAGGACGAGGTGCTGGAAAGGGAAGTAAAGAGATCGCTGAAGGAAGCGATCGAAGTAAGAGCAGAGAGCAGAGTTCGGCGCGAACGAATGAGTCGGGGAGCAGTACGCCCGCCAGAGCGAATGGCGAGGGCAACACAGGGTTAGAAGGAAATCTCGAGAAGCTCGCAGTCAAGCCGAAGTGGACAGGCGTGACAACGAACAAGAACGCTAAGTCGCAAGCACTCGATGCAATCAAGGCACTTATCGCACATCAACCGATACCTGTGGCGCGAGCGAGGATGAGGTTGAGGATTACCAGTCCGACAAGTATACTGAAACAGAGCGTCAAGTCAGCACCGAAGGCTGAAGGAGAGGAGGCCACCACAGGGACAGTCAAGGATAATATCTTGAGCTTTATTGAGCAGGTGGAGAATCAGGATGTGGTAGGCGAGGAGTGGGAGTGTCTTGGATTCGTGGAACCAGGAAGCTTCAAGACTCTGAGCGAATTCATCAGCACGCATACCAAGGGCAAGGTGCGAGCTGAGGTGCTGGATACGACGGTCACGCACGAGGATTAGGACTCGAAAATCTGACAGCCTGCTTTCCAGCGTTCAAGCGAGCATTAGACAAAAGCATGGATGCATGACGATTGACGAGACAAGATACTTGCAACGGCACGCTCTACCAGACTGCGGATATCGAGCCGCTCTTCTACACTTTTCGAGTATCACGCGTGACACTTTCTCAACCGCTTTAAGCTGTAGCCTCTGTACGCTTGACTTTGTACCCGTAGCCGGTTGAGGATGTTTTAATATGTCGCGCGGGCGAAATATGAGCAATTGGGTCGATGCCGAAGAGCGAGCGAGCGAGCCAGTCTGTATGGGCAGTACAGGTAAGAGGGATCTGGACGCAGCCGTTCTGGAAAGACCCGCAGCGACAGGGATCATGGCGCCGCCCGAAGACATGTGAAGGAGAAACTCTGCAGTCGCTCACACGTCTGCAAATTTCGTCTTCCAACACACCTGAACACAAACAACAACAACAGTCACCCGCACACTCGCGAACCTCACTTGCACCAATGAATTCACAGCCTCTTCCAGAGCTTCACGCTCCGTGCTTTTGCACAACAGTGATCATACGACAACACAATAGTTTTTTCAAAGTCACCCGAACGCTGGTCGACACCGGCGCCAGCTCCAATTTCGTCAGCCGAACTTTAGTCAATAGAGTCGGACTCGTCACGACGCGACTCGACGCGCCGAGAATCTTCATCCTCGCGGACGGAAGTCCAGCAGCCTACCACGAGACAGTCGACCTACTTATGAGGGTGGCGAACCTGACGAGGAAGATTTGCGCCTTTGTCGGAGACAGCGACGACAATCATCTCACTCTTGGCCAGCCTGGCGAGAACGCATTCGACCTCGAGGAGTGCTGGTCGACTGGGCGACAAGACAAGGTCATGACAGTCTGCAGGAACCCACAATCTTTACCACAAGACCGATTTATCGTACGTGCGTGCGGACAGGCCCGGTCAAGCTGCTGAGATACGAACAAGCTCGAGATCTGCTCGCACCAGAGCATCTCGAGTGGTGCGGAAATTTAAGGAGCCTTCGCATACAGCACCTGATCTGGCTGCACGCACGAACGGCCATCATGAGACAATGGAAACTCCATACACCGCGTCGCCCCTTGTCGTCAGTCATCTCCACGTTTACGGCTCGGATTATGCTGCTCCACCACGAATATATCAAGTAGCCGGGGCAACGATTTTATATTTTGGGCCCCATACTCCGTACTGAGGCGTTACATTGTGGTACATGTCACACATGGAACGTTCTACACTAGGGACCCAAGTTATCGGTACCCTATTCGACACTTGCCAGCATTCTGGACCACGTTCGCTCTTTCATCGAGGTCACAACATTGAGTGACTACCCGCTACTCTTACTGGCTACGCACGAGGCTCTCATCGCACCTGGGTTGACTTACAAGTCGAGTACCCATCCGAGCGCCTGCACGATCGACGCAAGCGTTCGCCTACGATAGACGACACCTGCGCAGCCAATGCAAGATCAGCCTTAAGGACACAATATCCTGTACTTGTGGAGCTCAAGCTCTACGCAGCGACCCTGTCCGTGCGACTATTCCGCGCGAGAATCTGTCGGTCTCTGCTCCCTCTGAATGCACGCATTCCCATTGTCGTCGATCTGCGAAAAAGCTGTCCCGACATCCATTTTGTCCCTTAAGCGGAAAGGTCTCCGAGCTCAAAGACTTTACTGTCATTGCACAGGAAGGCAACTCTTCATACTCTGTCACACAGATGTAAGAAAGGTTCCATCAAAATGACCATGTGCTTCGTTCATTCGAAGCAGATGCCGCCAGCTTGGCCGTCGCACCACGGGAGGGCTGTACTTTTCCAAGGTTCGTCATTCGCGGGTGAAAAGTGCCCAGCCGAGAAAGCTTTGCTGTCATTTGACAAGAGGGCAAACACCTACGAGAGTTTGTCACAATACGCGAGAAGCCTCCTGACAAAGTCTTGCTGCTCAACGCGGGAAAGTCATGGTTTGTCGCCTTCGGGCTGAGAAGCATTCCAGTCGCTGCCTCCGAGGCTTTGTCACAAGATATGAGAAGGTCTATGACTTCGACCCTGTTGCTTTGCGCAGGAAGGACACGAATGCCGCATATATACGGCAAGTGTCGCGGTTGATCTGTACTTCGCTGCCATGATGCAAGAGCACGATAATTTATCGCCGACGCGCGAGACTGTTTCGGCTAAGCCCAATAGTCGTGGCTGGCGAAGGTTGCTGCTCATGAGAACAGGGAGTTTCAATATTTTTGAGCGAAAACTGCTGCACAACGCTGATTGAATGTACAGAGCACAGCGCAGAAGCCTATGAGCTTTGCCGCCGATCTGAAGTATGGTATACCTGACATCTTGTCGATCACTGCTGTAGTGACCCTGGCTGGGAAGGTGTTATCTGCAGAAGGTGAATCCCGGGACATGATGCCCAGAGGGCGTGTCTGTCAGCGGTGCCGACTTCTTGTGTAGTATTTTTGCACAGATGCGCCGTGGACACGAAGACCGTCATGGGCAGAGCCAGTATTGCATAAGTTTCATGTCGATATTGTAGTCCTTCGGGCAGCGAAGACTGCAGTGGTGAGATCAGCGGCAGAAGAGGAATCGCCTGGCGACTTGAAATTAGCTCCTGGTGGCGGCAATGCTGTGGGAAGATTATATCTCTGTATCTCTTCAGGTAGGACATCGTGGAGCAGTCGTACCAATTCGTTTGAGATCCGACGGAAACAAAGATCACATACCTTCACAGCCGAACTTCCACTCTTTCACATGCTATGTAAATAGCACGAACGCACGGACCAGTAGCTCTCCCCAAATCCACACCTCTTGCGTGCGACCAAACATCCGCCATTTCAAAAACCTCCTCCATCCTCATGTCAACCACCGCTCTCCACCAGACGTTACACACCCTCACCACCCACCAAACCAACCCACCACCATGACCACCCCCTACAGCCAGCCCTTCCGCACAACTGCAACCCTCCACTGCCCGACCTCCACCCTCTTGACCGTCACAGGCGTATGCCTCGACTCCTACTCCCCCATCAATACAATCAGTCCACGCTTGCTACAGGAGCTAAACCTCGAATCAAAAAGAATCCCCAACGCAGGACAAACCTAGTGTGGCCGCTTGCTCCCGAAGTACATCGCCTTCATCATCCCTTTCGCCTGTACTTTGGGAGGAGTCACAAAAATGGTGACGGCGTACGTGGATCAGAACGCGCGGTATCATTTACATCTGGGTGTGCCGGGGCTAGAGGTAAGTTAACAAAGTCCTTGTGGCGGCAGTGATGATGGTGGCGAGCCAGGATATCCATTGGACTTGGACTGACACGTGCTTTGCAGACCTATCGCGTCCAGATGCAGTTCTCCCCGTCCACCCGTCAACACCTCATATCCAGCCCATGCGTCACATTCTCCTCATCCTTTCAGCCTCTATCACAGCGTATCCTCAGCGCAGATGATCCAGATAGCGAACCAATAATCACCTTGCCTTCTGATCCCCATGCGGTCTGAGCAACCCAGCAACTTGGACAAGGTCGCAAGGCCGTGGCACACAAACAAAGTAGGCATGACGCGGCGAGTCTGACAAAGAAGCAGCGGAAGAGGCAGCGGCAGCGAGCAGAAAGAGTGGTGGAGGACGCACGAGTAGCGTTGGTGCGGGTGACGCTTACGGATGTATTTGAGCCGGAGGCGTTGAAGCTGGAGCTGGAGCATGAGGAGATGGATCGTGAAGTAGGGGCGCTGCGGTGAGGATTAGATGAGATTAGAAGCGTGGCGGAATGGGAAGTATATTATGATGGAGGGCTGAAGCAGAAGCAGGATGAGGAGGAGGAGGGTCAGGGCGAATGTTGGGCCGGGAATGCCGAAGAAGCGGAAGAGGAGGTTGTGTTCGAGGGTCGTAATTGTAGGGCATTGGTCTTACTTTAGCTTGTTGGACGAAGCCTATTGACCTGGAACCTCAGCGTGGTGGACAGGATCTCAGCTGCGGTCCTACTTTGTAATTCGTTGCCTGTCGAAGGCGATGGACAAGTGAAGCAGAAGCGGGACGATAAAGGAAGAGCAGGAAAGTGGGCTTGAGTTCAGGGGTTGCGGCGGCAAGGCGGAATATCTGCCGGACACGAGGTGGGTGTGATCGCTGACGAGGTTGATACTCATGTCCCTTCATCCTCAGGGTGATCCACGAAGCCTAGCTTCTCGCCCACTTGCACCTTCTTCCCCGTCTCGATGCACCACTTCCAGCCACCCCGTCTTTCAGTCCCAGTAAAGCCTTCGTCGAAAGTCGGTCTTCGTCCCTTCGGTGCTTCGAATACCATGACGATTGTGCTGCCGAGCTGAAAGCCGCCCATCTCCTCGCCCCTTCTCAGCGCGTGTCCGCCTAGCACCGTTGATGCCGATGTGTATGTGGCTTCTGCGTAACCAGAGTAAGGCTCGCCTCGTTCTGATGCTTCTTCTGCTGCTTTGTCGGCAAGTGTATCGGTGAGTAAGCTATTTGTCCGCAGTTCGCGATCGAAGTTGATGACGATGGAACCGACATTGGTAGCGCCGACGGGTGTGTACGAGAAGAAGCCATACTTCCACCGGCCAAGTAGCACGACTCGCTCGTTCAAGGTGAAGAGCCCTGGTAAGTTCTTGACCAGGAACGGTGATACCGAATACAGCTCTCCGGCAAAATGTCGTCTGCTTTCCACAACCCAGGATACTGGAGAGTGGAAGCGATGGTAATCGCCTGGCGCCAGGTACACCACACAGTAGTAAAGGGCTGTGGGTGCCTGTTCTTGTTCTGCCGGAGCGTACCAAGGCTTGTCTCGTGAGGCCAGGTCTTTTGCGACTTCCTGCTCGGACGACTTTGATGACTTTGTGGATTGATCTGATGTCGGAATGGTCGATCCATCGCCTCCACCTTCCCTCAGCTTCGGGTCGATGCTCTTTGGGTCTGGCTCGTTGTCCGATCTCGATAGCTTCCACCATGATCTCCGCTTCTTGCCAGATGCTGCCCCAGACAGTAAGCTGGGTAGGTTGTATGATATGCCATTGATGCGAGCGAACTCCTCGTCCTCGCGAAGGATCTCCTCATCACCATCTCTTGTCCTGTCCTTGCTCATCTGAGGCGCGCCTGCTGTTCCTGGAATGTTACTGGTGCCTGGTGTGCCAGCAGTCGGCTCCGATCCCAGCAATGCATCCACACTGTATGTGACACCCTTAACCTGCTCCACCTCTCCGTGCTCGATCACGCCGAACTGCACAATTCTCCCGTCCGCCGGACTCAACAATGCATCTGGATTCGGGTCCAAAGGCCTCACGCCAGGCTTCAACGTGCGGTAGAAGAACTCCGACAAGTTCCTGAAGTTCTTCAGTTCCGCTTCTTCGATCTCGTCAAAGTTCACACCAAAGATCCAGCCATAGAGTTTGAAGCCTGGCACTCTTGCGAACATGGGTATATCGATGCTATTGAACCATCCCCACCATCTGCTCAGTGCCTTCAATGGTAATGTCGACATGATGGTAACACTCCATGGTCCACTGGGTCGTATGCGCGCTCTCTTCTTGGGTCGTCCTACGATGTCCGTGTCAAACTCGTCGTCTTCTTCGTCCCTGCTCTGTCGCCATCTTTCCTCTTCCTTCCGCCTTTCGCGCTCGTTAATGCGGTAGAGTTGGAAGGCGCCGAGAAATGCAATGCCCAAACCGATGGGAATGGGCTTCCAGATGATGGGCGTGGCGCGCAATGCTTCTCGTGCTCGCGAGCTGAAGGAGGACTTACGGTGCTGTCCTTCTTGCCTCCATGCTCTGTGTGTCGACGAGAAGGGTCGTGATCGTGTGTATCGGGTGTTTTGTATGGGACATGTTCGGCGGCGCAGCACAAGACGCGCCTGCCTGGCTGCAGTCGTGGGTGGCATAATGGACAGTGTCTGCTGTCAACTCATCTTTGCATATCATGAATGCATCGCATCACGCGGAGTCACTGACTGCCAAGTCCGATCGCGGTAGTGTGTAATGAAGAGGCAATGGGTTGGGTACATGGATTGTTTCTGCTCGATACAGATGACGTCCACCACGGACAAGGACATGGATCTCCCGCCGTCGTGACCAGGGTATGGACAAGAATACACATATGCACGTGATCAGGAGGATCTACCGTTGGAGCATCGTGCTGCATAACATACATACATACACTCGCATTCACCTACATCTCAGGACGCGTCCCCTACGTTCAAGTGCTCGCGTTACTGCGTTCAAGTCTCATTGTTGCAGATGCCTCGTTCGGGCATGTACACGCTAGGACCAAGGTGGGGCAGCCAAAGATCCCTGCAGAAGCTGATGTTGATTGTTTGGGGGTGGGCGTGATCTCATTCGCTACGCACCACGACACCAACCAGACTTCCTTCTCAGCAGCTTGCCGCTTTATTCTTCGTCGGAGGCCCAGTCGTGGTGCCGCACATTTCCCTCCTCTCTTCTCCTCTTCACGGCATTTCTGGGGCAGCGCGACGGATCTGGTGTCAAGTGACTTGGCCGAGGGAGCCATCGGACTCGAGTCTCACACGTCCCCATTGGGCGGTTGTTGGCTATTGGCTCGCACAGGGAACTGGCTACCAGGACGGGGGCGGTAACTTCGAAAGCAACCAAATAGAGACCGTACCTGCAGCAACGCAGCGCGCTGTCAGCACACAGTCCCCAGGGTGACATCCCATACTACACCACCCAGCCGCCGCCATGGACCTCGACCAGGCCAACGGCGGCAGCGACAGGCCCCTCGACGACGCTTCAATGCACACCATTACCACCTCCTCTCTCCAGCAGCAACCGCAGAACCCTACATACGATGGCCGGCCGCAGACATCATATTCCGACACCGGCTTCTCACGATCTCACTCGCATGATAACGCAGATCAACTCCAGAATGGCAATGGGCTGAGCAGCCCCGCCTCGACGCAGAGCCAAGGGCAGCAGCATGGTCAGGCACAGCAAGCACAGAAGAATGCATCGGTAGTGATCAAGGTGGGCATGGTTGGAGATGCGCAGATCGGCAAGACGAGCTTGATGGTCAAGTATGTCGAGGGCAGCTGGGATGAGGACTACATACAGACACTTGGTGCGCAGAGCTATATGGTGCGGACATGGCTCAAGCTGACAAGTGTTTCCAGGCGTGAACTTCATGGAGAAGACCATCTCAATCCGCAACACCGAGATCACATTCTCCATCTGGGATCTGGGAGGCCAGCGCGAGTTCGTCAACATGCTTCCTCTGGTGTGTAATGACGCAGTCGCCATCCTCTTCATGTTCGACCTCACCCGCAAATCCACCCTCAACAGCATCAAGGAGTGGTACCGCCAGGGTAGAGGCTTCAACAAGACAGCCATACCTTTCTTAGTAGGCACCAAGTATGATCACTTTGTAAACTTTCCGCGAGAGGAGCAGGAAGAGATCTCTACTCAAGCGAAGAGGTTCGCAAAGGCCATGAAAGCTAGTTTGATATTCTCAAGCACCAGTCACAGCATCAATGTGCAGAAGGTTCGTCCTCGGTCATGCACCTCTACCATGCCATATGCAGCTATTGCGTGCGATGAATATCAGCTGATCAATATCTCAGATCTTCAAGATCGTACTGTCAAAAGCATTCGATTTGCGATGCACAATACCCGAGATCGAGAATGTCGGCGAGCCGCTGCTCCTCTATCAAGCCGCGTGACCAACATACTGAGCTTAGGCAGCCATCACGAAACACATACAGACCCGCAAGCCGGGATCAGATCGGAATCACTGCGCCTTGACGGAAGCAGCTCCGATCCAACACACGACATCCTGGATACCACGGACAAGGGTCGTCAAGCTTGAACGACACCTTCGATCAGAGAAAGATGAGAAACACGCCTTGTACGCTGAGAATGAGCACAATGCATTTGGAGCGGCGAACTGGGGTGTTTTGAAGAGAGTCATTGGCACAGCGCCATGCATATTGGTCATTAGCGCGAGCGCATTTCATGGGAAGGATTAGATGGAGACACTTTTTGCAGTCTCTGCAGAGCACAGCACTGCTTGACTAATCTGTCGGTATAAGTAATTTCTTATGTGCGAAATCCAAGCGGCAACGCTGCCATTCAGACGGAATCTGAGACTCTGTTGCGATTCGAAATTTATCCTGTGCCTAAAACCGGGTATGCGCCATCCGTCAAGCTGAATAGAAAGCCTCGGATCAGCCGGCGTCCTCCAGGACTCTATCGCCCAACGCCTCTCCCTACTCGCGATTCCAATACCTATCCACAACGCGCAGCATCCATCGCGTTCTGCGACACTCGACCAACATCGATCTCCTGCAGCGCCCGACTAACAGCAGCCGCTTCCGCACCCTGCCTCTCCTGTCTCTGCTCAACAGTCTCCCCCAACTTCAGCGCCTCATTCTGCACCATCGCATCCTTCAGCTCAATCACCAAACTCGGACCAAACCGCTGATCCGCCTCGACCACAATACCTTTCTCCTGAATTCGTGGCTGAAACACCGCGTCGGGCTCCACAGTAACGAGCGTCTCGCGCTTCGCGCCAAAACCCCAGCGCATTTGAAGCTGATATTTCCAGAAGCCTGGGGTACCGAGGATGATGGTGAAGTCGTGTTTGTCGCTGACGATGAAGCTCAAGTTCTGGTAGATGCCTGCTACGCTGACGGTGAGGTCGACCTCCTCGGTGTGCTGGACTGGGCCGTTGGCGGTGTTGAAGGTCATGTCGGCGATGAAGGGGTAGTATCTAAGCGCTCTTCTTGTCAGCTGCGGGGTTTTGATGCTGTCGTTGAAGGGGATGGGGCGTAACTTGAGGCCGAGTCTCTTGCAGAGCTTGCGGGAGATGAAGTTGGATGAGGCGCCGGAGTCGAAGAGGACGGAGGTGATTTGGTAGGTTTTACCGGCGGCGTTGACGACGATGGTGCTGTGGAAGGGAGGGTACTGTAGGACGGGTGCGTCGCGGTGGCGGAACATGTCCATGTTGGTGGTGAAATCGTGGATGGAGTCTGGTGAGGTGGTCAGCCGAGTGATGCTACCACCACCAGCTGTAACATTCACAACGTTTGTGGATGCTCTGTATGGTGCAGCCGCTGGCTTATGGTGGTAGGTGTCTGGTAGTGAAGCGCTGTTAGTATGCTGAAGCTGTATGGTGCTTTCTGGTCTATGTGAGCAAGCAGTGGCGGAGTATGTGCTGGCAAAGACACATGCTCAGAACAGAACTGAATTGAAGCTGGAGCTCCGTCTTGTAGGAGCTGTGTTTCATGTTTCGGCTGCTTCGGGCACATGGCGCCGTAGCTTGACATGTGAAAGCTGTTGAGCTTCACCCGAATCTGCGAGGAGCGGCGCGCCACGCATACCGGGCCAGCATTCCCAGTTTCTCTGCCTTGTCATCGTCCATTTGAAGCCACACGCGCGCCAACCATACTTTTGCCGTTTCAATGTCCACGCTCTGCATGGGCCCTCTAAGAACTTCAGATGAGCTCAACACACTCGAGATAGAGCGCGCTTGATCCTACTAACCAGCTTTGAAGCCTATCTTCCGGCTAACACTGTGGCTTCTCTCGTTTCATCGGCGACATCTGCCCAAGACCTTTCTTCCCTGCCACAAATATGCTCTTCCGGTCGAGACGGGGAGGTCGAGCCACCGAACAACCTCCTACGCTCAGATCCTCGCTTGCTCCCCTTCCCAGGTCGTCACTTCCACCCTCTCCACTTTCCACGTCTTCTTTCCTTGAAGGAGTGTGTACGATCGGTCTCAAAGTCTCTTCCGAATCAGCGGATCGTGCAGACACTGCCGAGCTCCGTACATTCTCTGGTCGCTCAGCCTGAAGTGCACCACACATGCGAAGCTCATTGGCACTTTCGGTGTCAGCATTATGGTATGAGCTTCGATGATCGGCTTTTGCTTCCTCAACTCGTGGCGAGAACATGCCAGGCTCCTTGCCATGTGTTCCAAGCCCTACAGAGTTCTTCTGCAGACAAGTCCAATCGGCAGCTGGACGCGCTTCTTCATTGACTCCCACGTGCCGGAGATCTTGTCTTGCAGTTCTCCTTGAGACCGGCTCTGGCGTCACTTTCGCTTCTGGCTTGTCAAGTTCTCGCCTCCAGAGTCCGGGATTCATGGCCTGTGTTTGAGGCAGATAGTCCAAGAGTCCGCGCCCCTTATAGTGGGTCAGACGAGAAAAGTACCTTCCATGACCACCTTGGCCACGACGGATCAGATTCAGCAATCAAATCTGACGATCGCATCCCACCATCAGCTGAAGCCATTCGGCAATCTCCAATCAAATTGTCCCCGGGAACACCAGATGGTTATTCCTCTCCCACCAAACCTCCTCATGTGCCGCAATCAACTCGCACTCCTGCCCAGTCGCCTGATCAAACTCCCTCAACCGCCCAATACTCTCCGCAGCTGTATCTTTGTCCACATGAATACACAAACAAACTCCATCAGGTCCCTCCCACGTTCCAATCTCCTTCTCTCCAGTCAACAAGCGTCGATCATGAAACGCATCGCCACAGAGCATGATCCACCTCTCCCTCGTTCGACACAATAGATTAACATGGCCAGGCAAATGTCCCGGCATATCAACAACAAACACCGATCCATCTTCAAATAGATCCAAAGCGGCTGGGAAAGGACCCAGTGGTTTCCATTTGCTACTATCGCTCGGCGAAGGAAGCTCAGCAGATCGATCATCAGGCAGCGTCTCCGGGATGAAAACCTGATGACTCGCCACACCACCCAGCCCATGCTTCAGCACATGCATCGCGCCATGGCCAATACGGAACTGCGCATTTACAAAGTCCTCCGGATCTCCGTGATGGTCGTAATGAACATGGCTCAGAATTACAAGATCGATTTCGTCTGGACTCAGACCTCCCGCTTGCAGCTGTGCGGCAACGCCAGGTTCGAGTTGGAAAGGTGCTCTGCCGTCGATATGCTTTTGTAGATTCTCTGGATATCGGTCTTGGGCTTTACGGAGACCTAGATCGAACATCATGTGGAAAGGCTTACTAGCATCGCCGCCGTGGAGCGAAGTACCAGGATGTTTGACCAGGAAGGTCAAGGATGGAACTGTCCGTTTCGCTCCTGGAGTTGCTGGGTGGACGAAGAAGTTGTCCGCTAGGGTGATGAAGCCACCAGGTATGGGCGATACCTCGACATACTTCTGATTGTTCGAAGGTGGAGGCAGTGGATTGCTGTTCGACATGGTCTTTCAGCTCTTGTGTAAGCAAAACGCTGCTGGTGAATGTCTCTGCGACAGTACTGAGTCGTTGACGGTATCTCCGTATACACTTGGATCATACGCTCCGTGCATCACTCACAGGGATGATGGCGGCCATACAGCCGCCTCCGCCTAGGTAGCTATATATCGTGACAGCACTTTGCGGAGAAGCTCACCAGGATGACGGAACCCCAGATTCAATTGCATAAACCATTGCGGGGCAAGCGATGCAATTGCTTGTTCGCCGAAGTCGCTTTCAAGCTCCAGCTCGTGTCGCGTGTGGTCGAGCTATTGACGTAGTAAACAAAAGCTACCCATGTAAAAGCTGAAGTGAGCCACATACTTGATGCTTCATACTTGCAATCACTTCGAGTCACTGTACTGAAGGTGTCTTCATCTTGCACTAATCTGTGACCAAGCCTTCCAACATCGGTCCTGACATCGAGACGAGTAGCCAAGATGGTCGCAGAATATTCAGCTGAAGAGGTCAAGAAGGCCCACGAGGTCCTCTATGCCGAAGGCATCAAGATGAGATACCAAGTCGCGGGGAAGGAATATGTCGACAAGTCGCTAAAAGCCGCCAACAACCCTTTCTCGAAAGCAATGCAAGAAGTCAGCAAAAATCTCCTCACCCTCCACCCTCCTCTCTAACAATCCACAGTACGTCTCCGAATCTTGCTGGGGCAGCATCTGGACTCGCCCAGGCCTGGACCTCAAGATCCGCTCCTTCCTCAACATTGCCATGCTCTGCTGTCAAAATCGCGGAACCGAGCTCGCCACACACGTCAAAGGCGCGTTGAATAACGGCGCCACAGAAGAGGAGATTCGAGAAGTGATCTTGCAAGCGGCGTGTTACTGTGGTATGCCTGCGGGTATTGAAGGGTTCCGAGTGGCGTGGAAGGCGATTGAAGAGCATAAGCAGAACGCCCAGAGAGAAGGACACCAGGTGGAGGAACATGCTGATGTGGATATTGCGAGTAGGAGTAAACGGGATGAGTAGCCGTGAAACGCCTTTGGGTTCTTATGGTATCGCTGGTTGTTCTTTATGTTGCGCTCCATGGTGAGTCGTGCGGCATGGAGTGCTGTCAAGCCTTCAAGATATATTGCCTCGCGTTCTCATGATAAAATGTACTCCAGCACTTCAGCCGCCATGTCCAGCGGTCCGCGAGGCGTACCCGCCACTCGTCGGTCGATTATGAATTGGATGGAGAGATATAATCGGGCTTGGAGCCGCGTCGGGCGATGGCGACTTCTCACCTTCGCTACTACTGCTGACGAGCTTATCCACCTGCTCCCCACTCTCAGTAACTCGAAGGGTGGTCGTTTCGCCGTTTGAGTCTTTGACTTCATCTGAGAATCGCACGTGGCGCTGATGCCACTCACTGGCCTCGTAGTCGAACGGTTCGTCGTTGCTCTTGCCATACCAGAGCGGTTCATTGTTGGCAATCTTGACCACATCGAGCCACGGACGCGGAGACGAGCCGGCCGTATGGAAGATGTAGTCCACTTCTTCGAGACATCGCAGACCTGTCTCAGGATAGAAGAAGTAGACGATTGGCAGGATCGCGGCATTTCTAGACAATGTTAGCTTTTGAGTCGACAAGTGAGCTCGCGATATGCTCACGTAGCCACGAAGATCAGGTAAGTCTTCCATCCGACGTTTTCATATGCGACCGGAGCGATGAGCACTACGACAAAGTTTGCCAGCCAATTGGACGCGGTGGAAAGCGCATTGGCTGGACCACGAATCCGCAACGGCACGATCTCGACTTGATACAGCCAAGACATGCCTTGCCATCCGATCGCCCAGAAAGTGCAGAAGACGAACACGAAGGCGGTACCGGTATCCAGGGAAGCGCGTGTGTTCACCTCCAGCATGACCGCCAAAATGATCATACAGCATAGCATGCCTGAAGTCCCGAACATGAGCAGTTGTCGTCTGGTCCAAAAGCGATCGATGCCGATTACAGCGACGAATGAAGCCAGGAAAAATTCCGTTCCGGCGCCTGCAGCCAGCAGACGTGAGGCCCAGATGTCCCATTGATACTCGCGGCGGAACATGTGCGCGTAGTACTGGGTCATGAAGTTGATACCTCCAATTTGCTGCATGAACTGTAGACCGACGGCGAGAATGACACGGTGTGTGTCGCGATAGTCGTTCCGCTTCCCTATGCCTTGAAAGGAGGCTTTGGCCATCTCGACGACTGCATCCTTGATTTGGAGGAACTCTTGTCGAATTTCATGTGTCGTCGGCTCCGAGTCGTTGAGGGCCGACAAGATCTGCAATGCTTGGTCCTCTCGTCCTTTCAGTATGAGCCATCTCGGGGACTCAGGCATGAAGAAAAGCAGTAGCATTGCTAGCAGGATGAGAATGATTTGAAAAGCAATGACGACTCTCCAGCTTGCCGAGCTGTAGTCCAGGTATCCGAACCAGAAGTCCATCCAGTAAGCCCAAGACATTCCTGCGGCAATGGCAGCACCCGCTGAAAGCATGAGGATTGTGCCTCTCCGACGAGCCTTGGTGCATTCGGCCTGCCAAGCAGGAATCGCCGAGCAGTTGAAGCCATTACCGAAACCTGCAACGAAACGTCCCACGACGAATTGACTCCATTCGAAGGATGAGCATTGAATAATTTGACCGATCATGAGAAAGGCAAGACCCGTGTAGATCAACCTTTTCCGACCCAGGATGTCGCCAATGAATACTGACAGCATCGCCGACACGAAGCAGCCAAGGTTCCAGATGGCGATGGTGAAGCCTGTGAGTTGAGCGGTATGCAAGTCCGCATGAAAGAGCACTGCAGTCTGAGGGAACTGTCTTGCGAAGGAGTTCATGGTGAGAAATCCTCCCATATTGCCCTGATCGTAGCCATAGAGAAAGAACGTCAGACCGGCCACAACCATTATCCCAGCAGTAAGTCTTGGACCACGAAGGCCTAGATATGGCTCCATGGCGATTGAACGTCCTAGTTGCTGGACGTGATCGGTCGTTGGAAGGCTTCGAGAAACGTCAGTAGTGAGAAGAAGATCGCAACGCAGCGAGCACTCCTTGCGTCACAGCTCCGCAGTACACTGGGGAGCTATGGTTATGTGAAAGTGTCTCGACAGCCTCTGTTTGCGGTGGACATCCTAGTATCGCTGCTGGAGCTGCGGTGACAGGCCTGCATCGTGACTCGTGAAAGCAGTCTTTGGCGGACTTGAGAAGATAGTGTCTGTGACGTCTCGAGAGATGAGATGGTCGCTGCTATTGGCGGACAAAGAATCTGCCCATTTGCGAGCCACAGTCATGATCCCAGAATGAAGTACATGTGCCGTCCGCTAGTTGTAGCCGGCGGTCGACTAGACCTGGCTGTCGGGATCGGAAGTCTGCCGAACGCCATCGACCACGAAATGAGACAGACTCGCGAGGTTGAAAATGTTGATGGAGGTGTTGTGTGGACTCGGCAGCATGATGGCCAAGGAAGCTAGGTATCGTTCGTGGTGGGACGCGACATGGATGCAGGGATGAGGCTACCTTCCTTGCTTTGACAGGGATTGGAGGAACCGATCGCGATCTCAAAATTCGCGAAGTCCGTTCTTTTCTTCTCCATCGTCGTCATACCTCCATCGACGACTCCATCGAAGAGCATCAAAGATGTTTGTTGTAGTCCCAGTATACTGCTGTCGTCCTCATGAAGACAGGGTCAAGGTTCGTGATACTCGAACGCCACAGACACGACATTTTCTTTCATGACGGCTACAAAGATGGCGGCATGCAAGCCCATATGAGACCCAAGAACACGATCCAAGAGCGACGCGGCAACCCCTCTTGAAGGAGTCGCAACGTCCGAAGATGGCATCACTTGAAAGTCCCAACACACCGCTGACCGCGCGGCATATCTGCTGATGGCATATCGCCCACATTGTCGATGCGGAATACTATCGATCGTGCATAGTCTCTGCCAGCCGGTTCCATACATTTGGACGTCTGTCAATCGTCCACCCCAGCCCAGGCTATATTGCCATGTATCTACCATCGCAACGCGGCGGAAGAAACCCCGAAGACTTCGCATCTCAGCAATCTGTAGAGCTAACATGTCTGCATCGGCTAGCACATGGACAGCAGGATACTGACGAGCTTGTTACAGTCCTTCCGCAGTAGTGAGCTTGCATGAGATGTATCGTTTGGCAGCAAGTCACGTTCATGTCCCATGTCTGATGCTTGAGATGTCGCGAATCAGCCGCTCGCTCGGAATACAATCCACACTCAATCAGATCCAGCATATGCAGGTGGATAGAATGATATTTGCCTTATGCATCGTTCAGCTCGCACTCCTCCGAGTTACCATACGGCCAGGGTAGCTTGAGGAGATCTGAAGTCGAAATTGGTGCGGCAGGTATTTGCGTATCATAGGTCTCGACCAATGATCTCTATCCCAACAGACGAGATCACTCTGGATTGCAAAATGAAATGCAAAAATAGGCTTTCTCTGACCAAGTTCCGGGTGCATCGGAGTCCCGTCCACTATCCAGTCCAACCAGACCAGGATACCCCAGCGACTGCTCGATGTGATTCGAGTTTTCCAAATTTGGAAGACAGTACGTCAGATAGCTTCCTTACATGTAGAGATGGTACCGATTCGCATTGCGTCGCGTACAGCACACAAAGGTGTGCCGCGAACACATTTTCAGTCAGCCATTACCATGCCTTACCTCTCAGAGCGACCAACTGCCGCTCAAGGATCTAGATTAGTGACACAATCATCATCATTCCAGAAGTCAAACTGGCAACAGCGGAAAGTTTCCGGCAAACTGAATGCAACAGGGAGTAAGCATACTCGACAACGTGAAATGTTGCGGTTCTTAAGAGAAAGTGAGGAGGATCGAGGTCTTTGAGGATTCGAGTCAGATTTGTGAGTTGAAGCAGAAGCCGGAGAGCGTAGGGCGGGGTGGAAGAGGAGATTTATGGGAAGATGGAGGGAAGTGTGGCTCTGAGAGACCACGCCGGTAAGGACAAACGCCATTCGCTGGTGACGAATCACTTTAAATATCCGGCGCGAGCGGTCACTTCAACGAGCCGGCTTTGAAGTTCGAGGAATGCAATATTCACGTCTGAGCTAGGGTTGCGAGTGTGCAGTGGCACGTACGTAAAGACATTTGAGACCATTTGCTGAACGTGCGAATACGGGTGACTGGAATATGCTTCATTATGAGGAGCCAAGCTTGGCTGAGCCAGTCGAAGCTGGAGCGGCTTGGCCATTCGTCTTGGAGTATATCCAACCGTACCTCCAGTCACACGATGCCCGTATCACTTTCATCGGACGCCACAGCTCTGCGTTCACCTCTCTTCGTGGACTGTCGCCGTGTTCTTTATCGAGACAATGCCGCTCAGATGATCTCGATCTGTTTCAGAATCACTGCGTGCTTGGAATGGTCCATCTTCATATCTTTTGGTCCCCAGTCATTGATCTTCCGCGCAGCCCACTTGAGTCTGGCAGCATAGATATCTGTAGGGCGCCATGGGGGATATCGCCGGCAGATGATGTCCAGGCATCAGGTCCTGCAATCGGATGTTAGTCCATACTTAGATCTCGTGCTAGAGAGCTAAGAGACTCACCTCATCGAGTTCATACATCTTCTGTCCGGCGAGATGCAAGGGCTCGCCTGTGAAGGGCTCACAGATCGGCACGTCCGCAAACATGCCCGACTTGACAGATGCGATGAAGTGACCAGCGCGCACAACCCCGAAGTAGACTTCTAGCTGTTGCTGTGAGGAGCGCCCATAGAGCTCGCACTCGCGACTACTCCAGCCCAACTCGTGGCCGTGGTGCCGGCAGTTGATTAGCACGCCAACGTAGTATAGAGCTTTCCTGAGTTGGCTACGTGCAAGGAGGAAGTAGTCATGATTTCTCTTGGCGGCGATATCTCCGTCGGCGCGAATCCTCGTTTGCCGAGAATCTTCATGTGATTCAAGCGGCGGTCGTCACTTCACTTTACCACTTTACCTGCAGACATCGACTCAAATTCATTCCTGTATCAAAAATCTTCCAGTATGCATCCTCAGGCACATCTCAGCAGGTCTACCACGGTGGCTTCTCCCGCAGCGCGACCCAACACCCTCGCAGAGGATCCCCCTGGACATTCTTTCTAATTTGTGCGCCAAGGACATCCAAAGGTGCCGCCGTGTACGTCGTCGAGTGTAGACGGTGATTGATCTCAAGCAGAACCTCTGCTTCACACTCCAGAGTAAGCTCGAACGCACGACAGCAGACCTGAAAGAATTTGTCGACAAGCGTAACTGCCTCACTCAGCAAATGTATACTAAGGAAGTGACGACCAACACTTTACTGCCGCACACTGCTACTACCCACTCGACAAGACGGAAGAACATGGTACCCCAACGGCACTCCTCGAAGCTGCAACCAACTACGTCAACCATCGCCGCCCTGATCTTGGCACACATGGCTACGACACATTCCCGAGTTCGAAGCAAAGGACGCAATCCGCCAACCACTGGAAGCTTCGCACTCGGGATACATTTGCTCACTATCCCGGAGTGCGCAGAGAGGATTCGTACAAGATAGCATGGGCCACGAGAAGTATGGCTCAGATTCACAGACACCACCAGACCAGCGGAGGAACACCACCCATGGCCGTTTCTAAGCCTGTGAAAAGCTGGAACACAACGCGTCGGCCGATGGTCCACGGCCTGATACCAGCTGTTGGACTGCTGGCAGGTCCCAAGACCTACCCCAATGATACGCCCTTGAAGCCGGCCGCTGGCTTTCCGCTGACTAGGCCCTGTGGCAAAGACAATCACACCGGAAGGGCACATCAGATAAACCCGCCTAGACGCCGCTCTGCGTGTTCCAAAGGGTGCCCTACACAGCTTCACACACATACTTCGCTTGTCCCGAGTGGGCGGTGAAGAAGATGATGCAGACGGTCGGTCTTGGGTAGCTTCTTGACCTGATCACGAAGGCAGCAATCTTGAAGGATATGTTCCTTTCCTGAACGGAGAGCGTCCGCAGTTGAAGAGGCGCTGTGGCACAAACTTGCAGATCAAGTGTCTTCCATATCATTTCTGTGACTGTCATGTCGTATGCACTAGCTAAACGCGGAAACCGAGCACCGCTAATTAACGCCCGCTTTCATGCTACATTTCTGAAATGATGACCGCGTCGAAGCCGACGATTAGTGGTCTGGCTTGCTCGAATCATAATACACCCGCAACGCACTACCTCGAAGGATCATGCTCCTCAAGCACATGTAGCCCTCCAATCTCTGTTGTTGACTGGATACCATCCAATAGGAAGGGTCCCGCATCATTTCTTGGCGTCATCGGCCCATCCACCATCGGACCGGCTGATAGTGCGAAGGGTGCGTGTGAGGTCGGCGTCACTGACCGCGCTCCCGATGGACCACTCGCATAGCGTGTGGAAGACATGGGTTGACCGATCCTGATCGGCTGTGAGGTCCCAGGCGGACCCGGATCTACAGAGTTCGTAGAATACTCCTGTTGTGGAGATGGCGTTCGTAACGACGTTTGGTTCACAAGCCTCGCAAGGTCGTCGTCCGCTTCGTGCTGCCGAGATGTGCTGATGAGCCGTTGAGCTGAAGCTGTTCGTTGCACGTGCTCGTAGCTGTCATCACTTTGTGTTTGACCAGACTCTCCTTCTGGCGTGTCACGGCCAGCATCGTCTCCTGTTAGAAGCACGTCGGGCTGGTCCTCAGCTTCGTCCGTTTCGTAGTCACCCTCATCTGGTTGCTCGACATCAGCTTCCAAGTCCGCGACGAACCTGCAGTTCGGGCAGGAGAAGTTCGGATAGTGTGGGCTGTTGATCAGTCCTCTGACGCACTTGAAGTGCCAGACGTGACTGCATGGCGCCACAAATAACGCCTGACAGGGTGCCACTGGGTTTAAGCAGATGGAGCATTCCGAGCTGTTGACGCTCGCGGCGTCCGAGTCTCTGTTCTTTGCTTTCAAAGCACTCTTAAACAGTCTCTTGTGTGCTGTAGTGTTGAACGTATTCAAGCTCTTCTGCCAGCCACGATTGCACTCGACCCGAATCTTGACGCAGCGAAAGATGACCTCTTCTCCTCCCTTAAAGTCGATGCCGAGCTGTACGATATCTCCGTCATTCACTGGATATGGCCGGCTCTCTAGTCCGGGGCTGGATAATCGTACGTGGTTCAAGAATGTGCCGGAGCTCGACTTGACGTCCTTGATGTACCATTGCCCGTCTGTGCACCAGAACTCGCAATGTCTCCTGCTGACCACCTTTGACTTGAACCCCACGGGCAGGTCGTTATCTGCATTTGTAGGATTGTTGTCTCTTTCGCTGTAACGTCCGACGCGCACCACACTTCCTGGTGTCTTCAACGTCCGTGACAATGCATCGAACCTCAGCGACGGCCGTGAGGAAGAGCGAGTCTCGACGTGGGGGATGAATCGTATCAGCGGGTGCTGGTCTTTGCTGCCTGCAGCAGCGCTCGCGGACGCGTCAGTGAGGGACGAGGCGACCTCGAAGGCAGACGGTCTTCGAAGCACTGGGTGACTCGTTTCCGATGCATGGCGAGTCGTCGTAGGCGTGGGAGCTCCACGATTCCTAGTCATGGCCATGCTGCTCGGCTCTGGTGCTGCCGTGTCTGTCGATGTTGACGTAGTGGGAGCCGCTTCTCTCCTGCCTACGGAGCACATTGGTGTCAGCCACCCACATTGGTAACACGGTCGCTTTCGTTGAGTGTGAGGTACAGCAATGCACGAAGCGCATGCTACATGTCTTTTCGCCGTCCTTCAGTCCTCATCACATACCTTGTATTGCTGGTATCCAGCCGTTCTCACCGCTCTGTATTGCGCTTCCACTACCCCGCTCGAAAGTGTTGCTCTGCTGAGGCGGTGGTGACGAGTTCGGACTCGTAGCACCAGGTGATGAAGTCGAGCGGACCAACGGCGGAGCTTCGGTCCGCGACGTATTGGCAGAGTAGGAGTGGAGGTGGTCGCGGGTGTAAGAGCGCAGGTACGATAGACCCCGCAGCCGACTGGGTCGTGTTGGAGATGTCGGTGTGGCATTCGCAGAAGTCAAGGAAGCGGTCGAGCTAGCGGATTGTATTTGCATTCTCGCGGCGGAGTATGAGGCCGCGACTGCGGGCAACGCGGGCTGTTAAGCAGGCTGATGAGGCTGCAGACATCCGATGTTGGGTCCTGTCAGAGGAAGGAAGGCTGCTGCTGTGCCAGCCGTTGTTTCATGCAACGGAGGACTGGACGCGTCGGCCCAAATGTCGAGTCAAGGGCTGCGCGAGGCGATATACACAACAAGAAGACCTATGCCCCAAGGATGTCGAGACAACCGCAAATGATTCGATCAGTGCGGGGCGCTCGATGAGAAATGGTTGTAGTGTCAGAGCGGGTGAAGCGCCAACGTCAGCTAGAGACTTGTCGATCACCAACATACAGTACATCCTAAGCGAGTACTAGCCTAGACTTGCATGGACCTCATTCGTATGCATGATTACTTTCGGAGCGTGCTGAGGCGCAGACATCGGCCCTGCTCGACAGCCATTCCACTGGTAACAAGAGATGAGAGGTACAGATTTGAACCTTTTCTTCCGTCGCCATGCCATAGCAAAGAGTCAGTCGAGAGGTCGTGTTCCAGGTGGCGTGCTATGAATGAGCCCTCGGACATTGCATCGCTTCGCATGTCGGTACTATTGTAACAGCATGCCGATTCATACGTTCCTGGGGGGCGGGCTATATGTGTGCAGCTAAGCATGACTCGCTTCGCGGCGTCCCTGTCTTGGGTTCCTGTCTTGGGCTCAGCCTTATCATAGTCTCATGCCATGGCGTGGCTGATCGCAGGTAGCTTTCGGGAGCACGTGCCAATCTCCCGACTTGCCGAGTGCCGACAACTTCTTTGCGAAGCATCAGCAGCAACGTTTGTGAGTGATCGTTCCGCATTACCCATCAACCCTTTGTGCATTACATGCTGCGCCTGATCACAATGAGCAAGACGCTATCTTTACCGCGCCAGCTCGCACGCGGTACCAAGCTCGCGAAAGCTGCTGTGCGCACCAGACAGTATGCGACTGCATCAAGAGATCCTGCAGAATTAGACAGCATAACGACACTTCCCAATGGCATCAGGGTCGCAACAGAGGACCTCCCCGGTCACTTCTCTGGCATCGGCGTCTACATCGATGCTGGGTCACGATACGAGAGTGAAGCACTTCGCGGGACATCGCACATCATCGATCGATTAGCGTTCAAGTCAACGACGAAACGATCTGCAGACCAGATGTTGGAGGCCATGGAGCATATGGGAGGCAACATACAGTGCGCTTCATCGAGAGAGAGCTTGATGTATCAGTCAGCAACTTTCAACGCTGCAGTGCCTGATACCGTTGAACTTTTGGCAGAGACAATAAGAGATCCGAATATCACAGATGAAGAGGTCTTCAGGCAGCTGGAGACTGCGGATTATGAGATTGGAGAAATCTGGAGCAAGCCAGAACTCATCCTGCCAGAGCTTGTGCACATGGCGGCGTACAAGGACAACACATTGGGCAATCCTCTCCTCTGCCCGAAAGACAGACTGGACCAGATCGATCGCAGGACAGTGGAAGCATACCGCAAGGCTTTCTTCCGGCCCGAGCGAATAGTCGTCGCATTTGCGGGAGTGAACCATCAAGAGGCAGTCAAGCTTACGGAACAGTACTTTGGCGACATGAAAGATCCGACAGCATCGATAGGGTTACCGTCGACATCGCCAGATACACAACAAGTCAAGCCACCATACTCAACATCGCAAACACCATCCCAGAAGGACTCGGGATTGATGTCACGACTCTTCTCGAAGAACCTCTCAACCTCAGCATCACAGAACGCAACGATCTCTCCGCTGGACCCGTCAGATATCATTCCTCTTCCACTCGAACAACCCATCGATTACAATCAGCCTTCGCACTACACCGGCGGTTTTCTTACTCTCCCACCTCTGCCTATCCCGCCGAACCCAGCACTCCCTCGGGTATCTCACATTCACCTCGCGTTCGAATCATTACCGATCTCGTCGCCCGACATCTATGCCCTCGCAACACTACAGACCTTGCTAGGAGGAGGTGGCTCGTTCTCAGCAGGAGGGCCGGGCAAGGGCATGTACAGCCGTCTCTACACAAATGTCCTCAATCAGTACGGATGGGTGGAGAACTGCGTGGCTTTCAACCACGCATACACGGACTCCGGGCTTTTCGGCATTTCCTCAAGCTGCGCAACGCAATTCGTGCCCAGAATGCTGGACACCATGGCAAGAGAGTTGAGCTTGCTCAGCACGGAGACCGGCCTAGGCAGACTAAGCGAAATCGAAGTGAAGCGAGCCAAGAACCAGCTCAGGTCGAGCTTGCTCATGAATCTTGAGTCCCGAATGGTGGAGCTTGAAGACCTAGGGCGGCAGGTTCAGGTCCATGGAAGGAGGATACCTGTGAAAGAGATGGTCGCGAACATCGAGAAGGTCACCATGTCTGATCTCAGAAGAGTTGCGAAGCAGGTCTTCGGAGGGGAAGTACGCAACGTTGGGAGCGGATCTGGTGCGCCTACCGTGGTGTTGCAACAGGGCGAGGAGGAAGGAGTTAAGTTGAAGGATATCCCCTGGAGCGATATCCAGGAAAGGATTGCGAAGTGGGGTTTGGGCAGGAGATGAAGCGCCCAGAAGGATGAGTATGCATAGAATGGCGTTTTGAAGCGCTGCAGTGTCTATACGTTCACGGGCAGAAAGCCAGACCGAGCAGCCAGACAGAACAGCCAATGCGGCTGCACATGTATCATAGGTTGAAATGTACAAAAGTCGACTCTTAGCCTTCTGCGCATTCGTCAGTCTATAAATTCGATCGACGTTTGACACCTCCCTTTGGGAACATTTCGCAACCGTTCCTCCGAAGTAGCGGCCTCTTCCCATTGATCTCGACGATCACGTCTCCAGAAGGCCTCGCCAGTACACAGACCCTGGAGAACGAATTCCTCAATATGGCGTCCGTCCATCCATCACATGCTTCCATCGAAAGCTGACAACTGCGCTACCGTCAACCATGCATTCCAAGCGACTGTCATGCTGATCTGACACCTATCGGTCTGAAGTTCCTCCTTGGCGATATGGATAGGGAGGACTTCTTGATTAAGTAGCGCATGTTCCAAGCGATGATGGGAGTGTGGAAACGAGGTTTAGTCGCGGTGGGATAACTTGGAGATGATCTGGAATTGGGAAGGGCTGTGCATTTGTGTTAGGCTGGAGGCATATGCACTCGCTCACGCATGCCAGGTAGGTCGTCAATGCGCGATCCGACTCCCCGAAACATCATTCGATCTACACAACCACATTCCCCCCATCAGCACCGTTTTCTCAATCGATACCAAAACTTCGTCATACGCCACAGACTTCCTCAAATCCGTGACGACCAACCAAGACCGCACATCGCACACGGAGCGGCGCAGAAGTCGGGATGACAGAAGGCCACAATAACCTCACCAACAAGTCACCCTTTCGCTCCCAAGTTCACAGTCGTCAACATCCCATCAACGGGACGACCACGTCCAAAACAACACGAGTCGCACCAGCAACTCACTCCCTAACATTGCCATAGAAACGATCTGGTACCTACACATCGCCAAGCGAAAAAATCCACCTCCACATCAACCCCATCCCTCCTCCCTTCCACAATACCCCTCACCCTCACCTTCCCTCCCCCTCCTGCCCTCCAAACATCCCTCACCCCATCTCCTCACTCAATACCAAATGTGCCTCAACATACACCCCCTCCCCTCCGCCCTCCTTCAAAAACCCCCTAAAATCCTCCTTCTTTCTGCAGATATGCAGCCTCCGCGCCTCTTCATCTTGAGGCATGGCCCAAAGCTGCAACGTCCACATCCATCTGACGTGGTCTCTCAAGAGTATCTCAAAGGCATTCTTGTACTCTGATCTGGGTTGTGGGAGGGATCGGCCGGTTCGGTACTGCTGTAGTTCCTGCAGTAGGGCCCGCTTAATTTTGTCGGCGGTGCGAGTTGCTGGGATTTTTAGGAGGATAGGCATTGGGGGAGCGAAGTCGTCGCAATTGATGTGTTGGAGGTGGGTGAAGAGGTGGATAGCGAGGTGTAAGTCGGTCGGTGGTTGAGTTGGGGCGATTTTGGGGTTGCGATCGTAGCGATTGAAAGTCATCAGCGGCTGCCGTATCTCGCCATGCCTTTCCGGAATCTGGCTGATGATGTTGGCGAATGCCTGCTCCTGCTCCTGTTCCTGCACAGCGTTGTTGAGACCTTGCGCATGTGGCGTGGCAGTGAAATCCTTGTAGATCTGAATTGGGGGGCTGTCCGGAATATCTTCGACGACTGCTCAGATAAAGATACATCAGCTATCGACGAGATTCGCATGCCAACCGCACAGAAAGTGCTGTTCTGGGGGCATGCTGCGCGCGCTTCACGCGTCCCGCTGTACGTACTTACTGGGGTTCATCGGGCATGTCCTCACACCTTGCTCGTCCTCATCCCACTCCATCGCGTAAAAGCCAAATTGAGGAGCCCATTGCTCTTGGAATGAGTGGCGAGAGAGCTCGTCACCTGGCCTGTCTCCTTCCTCCATCGCAAGGTAGAACTTCAACATCAGAGGTACGCCATTGCGTTTGGCAGCCTCGATCTGATGCGTATGGAACATGTCTCTTACGCGCTCAAGCCGACAATAGCTGTGCTCGTTGTCGACAATGTAGAAGTTGCGGGTGATGTCGGTCGTGAAATCAGGCCGCACTCGAAAGTGGAAGCATCGATTGTCCCGCGCGATGGCCTCCAGGCGATCAGAGTGTGCCAGAAGGGAGCATAGTCGCTGGAGCTGGAACTGCAGTTGAGGAATTTTCTCGTCAAGCGGAACGCGGTTCTCCTGGAAGCGGTCGTTGTCATTCTGAAAGAAGACGCCACGAAGACGTAGAGTCATGGATGCCTTGTTGGGATCGATCGTCTTTGAGGGAGTAGCAGCGGCAGTGGCAGGCTTGCCCTTCAGCTTCGATGGCCTCGTCTCTACTTCTCCGCGCTCTGTAGACGGCCTCGACGGCTCATTGTTAGCCCGGAATGGCGTAGCAACGTCGAGAGAGTGGTCCACCTCAGGGGCAGCAGCAGTTCCCGTAGCGTCAGATTTTGCTGACCTCGTCTCTACTTTGCCGGGCGCTTCAGACGGTCTGGAAGGCTCATCATCAGCTTGGACCGGCCGAGGAGCTTCGAGAGCACGTCCCCGCTGAGCCTGACCATGCACCGGCGTATCTTTCCTGTCTGGTGTCTCCGCTGCGCCGCTCTCGAAATCATCAGCACTCTCAACAGCCCGTCCAACGCCATGTCGCGCCAGCTCCCTTTGGATCACTCGAAGCAACGATGTACCGTCTGCCATGGGCATGATGACCGTTGACCGGGAAGCAACATATTGACGAGGTCTTGCAGTTGGAGGAATGGTCTGGGTCTCGGCGAACAATCTGCGCAGCTCTTCCAAGCTGAAGTTGTTGACGGGGACATGCGGTTCTTGGCTTGTTAAAGCTTGGTTTCTGCCGTTGCGGCGACGTGACTTTGCCTTATTGGTCATGCTGGGCGTGGTAGATATTGTGGGAAACCATACAAGCCTTGTGGTGGAAGCGCACGCTATCTTGAAGTCGTGCGCTTTGCTGGAACAGCGGGTTGCAAGGCCGAAGGCACAGTCAACCCCGACGTGTCTGGAGAAGAGGATGATACCCATGGTCGCTGCAGCACTTTCTCTATCAGTGATACCTTCTCGACGGCATAGTCGTAGTCCTCTTACCTCAGGAACATCTCGGTCTTCGCCACTTCGTCACCCACGGCGCAATACTCCTTCCCAACTCCTTTTCGATACCACATGCACCTCAACATCCATCTGCCTCTCCCCTTCCTCGCCATATTCGAACCCATGCAACTCGCAATAATTTTTATCTTTCCCTCCGAGGTACACTTTCCCTAATCCCTTACCATCGGGTCTGATCCACACCTCTAGCTATCGCCCACTTCTCCTTTCGATGCTCGAAACACATCATCACCCTGCCCGGGTCACCAGCGTCAGCAGCCGTGACTTGGTCGAACCTCTTCGGATTAGGCGCATCAGCCAGACCACGGCAGGAGGATTTGAAGCCAACTTCTGCATGTCTGGAGCAGGGGCCTGGGGTATTTCCTCCTCTTCTGCTGGTGCGGCTCTTGCGCTCAGAGACACGTGCATGACGGTGGGGTGCTCTGACTTCTCGACATAAGCGAGCGCATTCTCGCGGGACATGTCTCGGATACGCTCGAAGCGGGAGTCATCACGGGAAGGAAAGAAGCCACCAACATTCGGCACGAAGCTCGACATGTCCTTCACCTTCATCAATCGTACTCGTCCTCTCTCGCCCAAACCCTCGAACTAGAATGTGCTCGCGCGGCATATCGCTGGTCCGTTCGCCCCTTCTCTACATGACGATCAAGCGCAAATCCGGCGGATTGCACAAGAGGTGGCACCTCGTCGCAACGCTCACGATCACGTTGACGTGTAGCATGCTCGAGTTTGCCCAGATGTATCTGAGGGCAGATGGGGACGTTGGTGAGACGACCAAAGTGGTGCACGATACCTGGCCTGCTGCTGGCGTCCACTGCCGCTACTGTGTATCCGGTCTTCTTGCTTGGCAGCACCGAAGATGTCTAGCCCGAAGGAGCAAGAGCGACGGGCCAATGGGGTGACGGCAGAGTCGACTTAGTACTGCTGACATCTCTCGTACGACGGCGAAAGAGCGTCAATGGCGTGAGGTGGGATGATTGCACATGTCCTTTAACCATAAGCTCCCGTGACTGTATGCTGGAGGCGAGAGTCCGGCGGAACAACGACAACGAAACGCAGAGTGGACAGTGGACAGAGGCTGATCGGCCGCGGAGGTGGCAAGGTGGAGGGTTGCATAATAACGTTCGATGCTGATGTGGTGGTGGTGGTGTGGTTGATAAATTAATGTGGTGGTCATCATTCGGCAGAGATGCGATCTTGGGTCCGGATGCGGCGCTATGGAACCAATCCGGTTGGCTGTCGCGTGAGAAGACCCTTGGAAGAAATGGTACGATGGTTCCAATGGCAATTTCCAACGCCGCTGCATCTTCTGACGATCGATGTTGTACTGCTGGTCACTCTTTTCCTCTCATCGTTCTCCTCTATACCACGACAACCCTCTGCATGAGTTTCCCGAGAATCCGTCTAGCCAACACGATACAGGAGTTTTCAAGAGGAGGAATCTCGAAACAGACGAGGAAATCCGGCCTGTGAAGCTCCGACAGGGCGATTGGCCGATCGCATGGGAGATTCAGGTACAGGAACACCAACCGTCTACGCCCACGCCTACGCACACGCAGTCGCTCTGCCACGTACGGCACCCTACTGTGAGAAAACAACGAACCGCGTGCCGCCATGGCGTCGATCATGGAAGCTGGCAATGCCTCTTCCACATCAATCCCGAACGCTATCCACAACACCATAGAATCCGTACAGACGGGTTTCCTCAGCAAAGCGTTCGAGAATGGATCGCCCATCAGCTGGTTCAGCATCTTCCTGACACTTTTCGTTGCGGCAGTCATATACGATCAACGTGTGTATAGCAACACCTCTAGCAGTCCGTGTTCCTCTAACACATCCACCAGTATCGTACCGATCCCATAAGGGACCTCTTGCCGGCGAGTCGTGGAAGATACCCTTCGTCGGTCCTTTTCTCGAAAGCGTGAACCCCAAATTTGAAGCCTACCACCGAAAATGGCTGTCCGGGCCTCTCTCCTGCGTCTCCGTCTTCCACAAGTTCGTTGTCATCGCCGCGACTCGCGACATGGCCCGCAAGGTCTTCAACAGCCCCATGTACGTCAAGCCATGCGTGGTGGACGTTGCGCACAAGCTTCTCCGACCAGACAACTGGGTCTTTCTGGATGGGAAGGAGCACGTCGAATACCGCAAAGGTCTCAACGGCCTCTTCACTCGCAACGCGCTGGAGACATACCTTCCAGGACAGCAAGAGGTGTACGCAGAATGCTTCGAAGACTGGCTGCAGGAGAGCGAGGCAGCAGGTGACAGCCCTAAGCCGTGGGTCTACAACATCCGCGAGTTGATCACTGCAGTCTCATGCCGCACATTCGTTGGACACTACATGTCGCGCGAGCAGGTCAAGACGATTGCCGAGGACTACTACTACATTACGGCTGCCCTTGAGCTAGTCAACTTCCCCATCATCATACCATTCACCAAGACTTGGTATGGCAAGAAGGCTGCAGATCAGGTGTTGGATGTCTTCTCGAATTGCGCTGCAAAGTCAAGAGTGAGGATGAGGCAAAGGGGAGTGGAGCCAGAGTGCATCATGGACCGCTGGATCGTCCAGATGATCGACTCGGACAGATATCGTGAGCGCATTGCGAAGGGCGAGAAGGTACCCGACGAGGAGAAACCGGCGATGCTTCTGAGAAACTTTTCGGACATTGAGATCAGCATGACCGTGTTCACGTTCTTGTTTGCATCGCAAGATGCTACTTCGAGTGCTGCTTCATGGATGCTGCAAATTGTTGCAGACAACCCGGAGATCATGCGTAAGGTGAGAGAGGAGGGAGACAGACTGCGTTCAGATCACAACCAGGATGTTTCTCTGGAAACACTGGAGAAGATGGTAAGTTCGAGATGCTAGAAAGACTGGACTCCGCCCGCTAACTCCATTTTAGGACTACACTCGTGCAGTCGTCAAGGAGACCCTTCGTTACCGCCCACCAGTGCTTATGGTGCCGTACCTCGTCAAGAAGGATTTTCCGATTCCCGAAACGAATTATGTCGCTAAGAAGGGCACAATGATCGTCCCATCTACATGGCTCTCCCTTCACGATCCCGAAGCGTACGAGAACCCAGACAACTTCGTGCCCGAGCGATGGACAACCGGCAACGCAGAAGAGCAAGGGAAGAACTGGCTAGTGTTTGGCACAGGTCCGCACTACTGCTTGGGACAAACATACGCAACATTGAACCTCATGCTGCTACTGCACAAGTTGAGTGCACAGTACGACTGGAAGCACAAAATCACAGAGAAGAGTGAGGAGATCAAAGTCTTTGCGACCATCTTTCCCATGGATGATCTACAATTGACGTTTTCGCGGAGAGCGGGCCATTCATAGATGCGCTTTTGTGGGATATTTCGCTTGGAGTTTATAGAGTGTCCGGGAGCGTGCTTAACAGTGCGCGTTGACTGGATTTAAGAGATATCGGCAGCGCGCGTAGCGGCATAGCTAGACTAGGGTCCAGGCAATGAAGAAAGTAATTCTTGGCAGCCACTTTCGGCGGTAGTATTCGACAGACAGAGTTGCTCTCAGACAAGACATATTGCCGGAAAGATATTCATGCAGTCGTGACGACGACTTCCGTCGGCTACAGCGGCGAGCATCCACACGCTCTCAGGGTGTCCTGGTCGAATTTCCAGCGAGACCGACGGTGAAGATTCCCTTAGCATCACCAACATCGCAAGCGTAACGATGCGGCCTCAACATCGCCGTTTTGTTCATACCACGTTTGGATATTCAGACTTTTGCAACTGATAGGAATATTTGCGATGCTGCTTCTTGCGATTGCTTCCGAGATGGTGATAGATTCATGTCTGTTGCTACGACATTATGGAGCTGAGCATATGTGGCTCTTGCAGCAGAGAGCCTCTTGCATCACGCCGTCCGTGCGTGGCGAAGCAGATTGCGGCGGCCTAAACTATTCGAAGCTGATGGAGGATGATGGGTAGGTACTGCCTGGACCTTTAATTGAACGTGTCGGAGTAGGCTATGGGTTGGGTGATGATGGGGTGTGGTTAGTGTTTGCTCTGTAAACTGGAACGTCACGGTATTCCCTCAGCCAGCTGACTGTGTCTCAAGGCGGACGCGTAGCACCAGGAAGCCACATTTTTCGACGGCTAAGACGGCCTCATTGTTTGATCCCAGCACGGACTCTCACCACATATTTAGGCCAGCCAGAATGGACGAGGCGGCTTGATATTGGTTATCGATTGGAACAGTATCGAAAGCGCAGGACAAGAGCGGGGCGGAGACAAAAGTTCATTATCGCCGCCATGGACAGTGCAGTTGGTCCTCTCTGAGTCTCCGCCAGAGTCACTGTGTGGAGCATCCGAGCAATATCTCAATCCGACGTGGGATGAAGTTGTACGATCCCACTTATGCAATGATACTCAGCACTCACAAGTTCTGAGCAAGAAACTACTCATTCAAAATCACCTGAGCAGGACCCAACGAGGCCGTGATTGGCTTAAGCCTATCCATACAGCAACGCGCTCAAGCTTGCATTTTATGCTCACTCCAACGCCAACGCCAACGCCGACGCCGACGCCGACGCGGTCGATACCACCCACCGCTACTTCCCCATCACGCGGAGCGCCAATGCTCTGCAATATATCCTTGGCCAAGCACTCTTACAGCAGACTGATCTAATCGCCGACTACGATCGCCGCGTACTCAACATCTCCAGGCGAGGTGGAGTGCATTGACAGCTTCCAGGGTGTACACCATCTTCCCCTCTAAAAGTAGTGAGAGCTCGGCGAATGGTTCTGCTCCTGCCGCTGACGGACAAAATGGCTTGAGTGACGGCACGGTAGCTGGTATTGTAGTCAGCGTCGTAGTGAGTGTGTACTTAAGGATTCTATCTAAGCGTTTGTCGCACATGGTTGGCCCTTTGAAAGAACGATGCGGAAACTGGAAGCTGTAGCGAAAAAAGGAGAAATTCATGGCGATGGGAGGACTTTTGATGAGGGGTCGGATATGCGTCAAAGGGTAAAAAAGGGGAAGGGGGAAGCTTGTGGAGAACGGAGCGAAGATGGAGCGGTCTTGAGTTGTCGGTTCGGGAGATGGGTCTGGGGGTGTCATGGGAAGGAGTTGTGGAAGTGGAATCTAATAATGACGCGATGGAACTCGCAAGGAGACACCAGCTGCCAAGCAGATACGTATGCTGAGACAGAGGCAGTCAGCATTGAGAAATCAGTACACGGCGTATCGCAGGCCTCCTGAACTACCCTTACGTCGCACGCAAATGATAGAGGTTGGTAACATCAATGAAATTGTCACAGAGGCTGCGATCAAGTGGATAGAGCCGTGGTAGACGCGCCTGCGTATTCCAATATACGGGGAACTATAGTAGATTGCATTGAAATCGTGCAGACGGTAGACTTTGGGGAGGACCTTTCATGCACTTTTATGAGCTAGCTGAGCGCATGCCATGGAAAGTGAAGCATACGAATGGCGATCTGACGTCGCTTCGAGCCGACCACGATGCTCTTTGTATCGTTCAAGGCTTTAATGGAGGCGAGTAGGATTCCATACACATGTTTCTGGGAGCGCTGGACAAGATCATTTTGCTCAAGCGTGCAGGTTGTCCGGATGATCTTTATTGCCTAGAGCAAGCACTTGCACGCTGCACCCGGAAACAGCTTAATACCTCATCTATAGCATTCATGGCATGTACTCGTCAATGTAGGCCACTCCGCATTAGACCACAGCACGATCCATGAAGGTTCATCACAAGTCGCTGCTGCCCTCACTCCAATCTCAAACGACCTCGCATTACCCTATCCTCCATCAATAAGGTGGATACGTAATCTCATCCTCCGGAATCGTATCTCCCCGATACACGACACCGCAATTATAAGAGTACACTTCTCCATTATCTTCCATGCAAGTAGTTTGACCGACACCCGCATAGCTTGGATCATTGCAGATATCTGACACGTCTGAGGGACAAGGAGGATAGGATGTGTATGATGTGGCCGCGGGTTCTTCGCCTGATGTCGTTGTGGTGGTGACGGATGTTGTGGTGAAGTAGAAGACAACGGTTGACGGCGGGTAGATGAAGGCGTATGAGAGTGTTGTGGACGAGTTCGACTGGGTCGTGAATGAGGTGGTCGGCGGAGAGGGTGTTGATGATGAATCCGGTGTAAGCATCGAGGCAGCAGCAGTAGCGGAAGAGTTGGACGCCAGTGATGACGAAGGGTCCGAGTAGTCTGGGACACTGCTGCTTGGCGCTGTCGACGAAGATGATGGAGGCGGTGTCGTAGCGGGCTGAGAAGACGTGTCCGAGGTCGAAATGAAATATGTTGTGGTTGCGGCCTGATCAGTGGAGCTGTCGACAGCCGACGACCCCAAACCACCCGAGACCGAACCTGACGCCGCAGTCCCATTCATGGTACTACCATCAGAGGTGCTAGGCGGTGTAGGAGGTGGAGGAGGAGGAGGTGGAATTGTTGCCGTATCCGAGCTCTGCGAGCTCCTACTCGTTTGTGAGCTTACCGTTGACGATGTCGTGCCAACACCCTGAGAGGTCGAGCTCACCTCATCACTCAGGCAAGACGTTGTTCCTTGGAGGAGGTAGCAAGTCTTGCCATACTGCGCCGTAGTCGTCGTGTCTGTTTGTGTGGGACCCGAAACTGTGAAGGGTTGCGTTGTCGTCGGTCCACTGACAGTCTCGGTGGGACCAGAGATTGTCGACACGATGGTGCTTGCTGGTTGGGTGCTCACAATTGTAGTCTGTTGTGTGCTCACAGCTGTGGTGGTCTGTAACATAATAAGCTTGTGATTTGGGGACTTCGTGTTGCAAGAACATACCACAACATAGCTAGTGGTATAAGTGATCTCTTTTGTAGTGACGCTGTTACTGAAGACGACAGATGTAGCTGTCTGTGTAATCGTGCTCCCTAAGAAGTGTGAGTCCGGGTGTGAGGTATCTCAAAAGCAGGCGACTGTGCGTACCCGAGGCGGTGGTCACGATGAGTGAGGTCTGAATGAAAGATGTTGTATATGTAACACCTTGCAACGATATTACAGTGGTCGTGACAGGGTAGCTATCGAACGAATTAGCTTTGTTGGGTGCAGGATTTGGGTCAGAGTTGCGGGCCGGTGCTGATCAAGAAATGCAGCGCGTCAGGCCGGGCATGTCTCGACTACCTAATGGCCGGAGTGATTGCTCTGACTTTTACTCACCTTGAATACACAGTGTAGGGCACAGACGTCGTCAAAGTCAAAGGTGGACCCGAGGATATTGCTGTCGACACGAGAACAGACACTGTGGTGGCGGTTGATACGACCGTGCTTGTGGCCTGTGGAAGCGTCGATGTGAGGAAAAGGGTAGAAGCGGGCTGGACGGAGAGCAGCGTAGTGGTTCCTTGCAGACTCGTGTATGTGACTGCAGGTTGAATGCTCGTGGAAACGATGATGCTGGTGTCTGTAGCTGTTCGCTCCAGGGTCGAAATCACGCTGGAGACAATTGTACTTCCGGGAGCGGTGCTGATTTGCGTGTTGGTGATGTACTGGGTTGACGCGGGCTGGACTGAGAGGATTGTCGTTGTACCCTGTGGCAGGCTCACGAGACTGGTATAGGTCACGGCTGGAGCGATGCTGGTCGACACCTGGAGGCTCGTTTGAGTGATCGTGCTGCCGGGAGCAGTCGAGACGATTGTTGAGCCTGGAGCCGTGGATATTTGCGTGCTTGTTATGAGCTGAGTCGACGCAGGCTGAATTGATAATATTGTCGTGGTTCCTTGCAGACTCGTGTACGTCACCGCTGGGGCCACACTAGTTGAAACGATATAGCTTGTGAGCGTGTCCGCTGGAGCTGTGCTTATTTGAGTTACCGTGCTTGCAGGAGCCGTAGAAACTTGCGTGCTCGTGATGAATTGCGTTGAAGCGGGCTGGACTGAAAGTACTGTCGTCGTTCCCTGCAGGCTGGTATAGGTCACGGCCGGCAAGATGCTGGTCGACACGACATAGCTCGTTGAGACCAGCTGGCTTGTTTGCGTGATTGTGCTTGCTGGCGCTGTGCTAACCAGTGTACTGATTTGTGTGCTGACGATGTATTGGGTGGAGCCGGGAAGAACTGAATAGGTCGTGAAAGTTCCACTGGCAATCGTCTGAGTAACTCCGGGTTGTAAGCTCGTGAAGGTAACGTAGCCTGTCGAGGCAAGCTGTGTCGAGATGATAGTCTGGAGGATAATTAGTTGCCAAGCATGCTAGCAGAGAACTAAGCTGCGAGAGCACTGTGGAGCTGTCGTACCGTCGGTGCCGTAGTGACAATTGTACTTGCAGCTTGCGTACTGATTGCTGTCGTTGTAATGCTGCTAATGTACGTCGAGATAATGGTTGTCGGGACTTGACTTGTGGCTGTTGTCGTCTTGGAGCGAAGTCAGCCGGTGCGGTGCATCCCATAGAACTCGGAACTTACAATATAGTAGCTGGACAAGAGCGTGCTCACGATCAGACTTGTAGCTGTCTGGGTTATGGTGCTCCCTGTCGTTTCGTTAGCCACAAAAGGCGCTGGAGCTGGCATCTATTGATCTGCATGTGACAGATAAGGCGGTCCAATGTCGGTGAAGAGCGCCAAGGCGGCAGTGCCTGGACTTGGATTTCGCCACTTTCGCAGCTTTTCTCATGCGTGCTCGAGAATAGTAGGTGATGGACTCACCTGATGCTGTCGTAACCTGGATAGAGAGCTGTGTACTCGTCGCCACAGCTGTCGTAGTAACAGGATAGCTTGAGTACACAGTGACTGCGTAACTTGAGACAGAGATTGATGTCGCAGTCACCCCAAAACTCGATAATGTGGTAACGGTCGAAGCCGGCAAGGTCGAAGTAACGATTCCCGTACTCACAAGTGTCGTGGTATACGGGTAACTGCTGTACACCGTGCTGTAGATCGTGGTGGGCACCGTGACCTGGGCTGTAGACACCAGGAAAGTGGTGTATGGGTAGCTGCTGAGATACGTAGATACGATGGTCGTTGGAGGTGCAGTTGAGACCAGAGAAGTAACGTATGTAGTCACCTGTGTGCTCACAAGAATGGTCGTGGAGGTAAGAGTGTAGGGGACGCTAGTCACGAATGTTGAGACTTGAGTGCTGACAGCCGTGCTGGTCACGCCATAGCTACTCAGGTATGTTGAGACTGTACTTTCATTAGCGGCTGATGAACATCAAGTCTACCAGCTTGAAGCTCGGCTGGGCCAGATTCAATGCTCACCAATCGTGGTAGGCTGCGTCGTCGTGACACCGTAGCTGCTTAGACTCAAGCTCGTCGACACGACCGTAGTAGGCTGCGTTGTGGTAATTCCGTACGATGAAATTGTAGTATATGTGACGGGGAACGACGATATCGACACGGACAAGAATGTTGACGTGACCGTTTGGGCAGAAATCGACACCGTCGTGTACGTGACTCCGTAGCTTGAGAGAGAAGTGTATGTGACGGGATAGGAGGAGACACTGAATACTTGATATCAGCATCGACTCGAAACGAGAGCTCTCTTGTATGGCTTACGATATCGAGATTGAAGTCTGCGTCACTGGATACGAAGACAAGGTCGTGTACGTTACCTGAGAGCAGGATGTCAGCAGCTTGGAGGGATGTTTACTTCTTGATATCATACCGGATAGGACGACGTGGTTGTGACCGCTGGCAATGTACTCGTGGCAGTAGCAGTCGCCGTAGCCGTCGCTGTAGTCGGTATCAAGCTCGTCAAGGTCACTGAATATGTGTTCGTGATTCGCTGTGTAGATATGGCTGTTGTGGTCACACCGTACGAAGTCGTGAAGACCGAGGTGTATCTGGGAAAAGTCAGCGCTTCTTTCAGAACATGCGTCGACAGTCGCACGAAGCGGCATGTAGCAATTTGATTCTTAGATCACGACTCACGTTACGGTTTGCACGGATTGCGAGACTGAAACAGAGACTGTCGTGGCACTATCCAATCTTATCAGCGTTGCTCGAACTTTCGCAGGTCAAAGACTCACGTTACTGTATAGACAGAGGATGACGAGACCACCGGAGCGACATTTCTCACAGCGACCTGTCCCGAGCCAGAGGCCGGGGCCCCGCCATTTGACGCAGGCTGTTTGCCATAGCACGTGCCGCCAGCGTATACTACTGCACCACATCCGGCGTAGGCGTCGCAATACCGCATGCATGAATCAAAATCTGGCTCTGAAAGAGTGAAGAGACCGCCTGGAGAGCCACCACCCCAGTCTCCCGAACATGTGATAGTGTACGGCGTGTTATTGGCGTCGTAGTATGTCAAGCCATCATAACTGGGACAGATGGGGCCTGTGGTGCTCGGATAGTTTGCAGTCGAAGTTGACGAGCTCGTGGTTGTCGTGATCTGAGCGTTAGAAGCCGCGACAAGCAGCGCAAGAACGGCCGCTATTCGACAGGCAGACCTGAACATGGTCGCAGAGAAGACCTGACGCGCAGTAAGCTAATTGCTAGAACACAAGAGATTATCAGAAGAGTCGGAGACCAGATTTCATGTATGGAGTCATGTCCCTGAGACGACGCTCGCCATGAATACCAGGAGGTATCCCGTATTTACCTTGCCCTTGGTGTGGAATGCAACAGTGGAGCACGTCGTACGCGCAACGCATTCTAGACTGATGCGCTTAGCTTCATGATTCCACGTGATGTTCACGACTGCGGGAGTCTTTCGCGTTCATCCTACGATCCTGCACAGATGTCGCGCGCCGTATTGGATTGAGGTCGCTCAATGGTGCAGTGCTTCGTTTCGGACATCATTGACCGGGCTCAGCCTCGAGGCGAAGCCCGCCGGTCACCACGTGCAAAATAGTCCTGTACCGCGACATCGGCGAGCATCTATGACCGTGAGGTGACGAACCCGGCCTGGAGGACCAGAGACCGGTGACCCATCTCTGAGGTGCGAGTTGAATGTCGGACCACAAGGGCTCTGTCAATGCCAATCGGCACTTCAGCTAGCGCATCCTTGTCAGTGACGAATCACAGTTCAGGGATCACAATATTGTGTGAAAGAACATGCGAGATTTGTCCGTTCAGAGCGATTATGAGACCGATTCGATGCTTAGAACATGTGAATTGAGGGCGCTTGTGCTTCAAACAACCATCTCTTGCTTGCGGAGACAGTTCATTCGGGCGAAGTATGGCTCGTCAAGGTCGTCCAATTGGTACCAGTTCTCACTCCCGAGGGTGCATTTCTGAAGGCCCATGGAATGAGAAATTTGGGAAAGTCCGCGCGTGTCCCGCCTGCCAAGACAGGTCAAAATGCACCCCGAATACTTGCTGTTATTGTCCCGGATGTGGAATAATGAACACACTCGTTCGTTCCTGGCACGACCTTTCTCTGATGAATCACACAGACAAGATCGCTGGAGCCACGAAACTGAGGGCGACATTCAGGGAGCCAGTCCATGGGTCTTGATCAGAAGTCAAAGGCATTGGTCCTGGATCCCGCTAGATACTATCTCGATTCTGTGTGTTGTGTCTTAGTGTTCCCTCGCATTGGGCAAGTCGCTGTTCATAGCACCTGTGTCGAGCACGACAGTGAGACAGATGCGCTGTACATGCAACAGCGCGAGATGATGGTGATGCTCACGATAGAGCGCGATATTGTTGTTGCTCGGTCAATAATGAGAGATTCGTGTCTCGTGAAGGAAAGGGTGATATCAGTCGAGCACTGGCCAATCCCTCTAAAACGCCACAAGTGCCCCACGCGCCACAAAAAGACACCGGAGTCATTTCAGGAAGTTCGACTTCGTAATAATTGAAGCACACCATCACACTCCCACATTCAAAGCGCTACGCATCTGCAGGCAACGAAGCCACGATATATTGATCATCATACTCCCGTAAAGCCTGCCCATCATGTCGCTCACCAACTGCCGTTTCTACGAGGAGAAATACCCCGAAATCGACTCCTTCGTCATGGTGAACGTCAAGCAAATCGCAGAAATGGGCGCATACGTCAAGCTACTCGAATACGACAACATCGACGGTATGATCCTGCTTTCTGAACTCTCGCGAAGACGTATCCGATCCATCCAAAAGCTCATCCGAGTCGGCCGTAATGAAGTCGTGGTGGTGCTCCGTGTCGACAAAGAGAAGGGCTACATCGACTTGTCCAAGCGACGAGTGTCACCAGAGGATATTGTCAAGTGCGAGGAGCGGTACAACAAGAGCAAGATGGTGCACAGCATCATGAGACACGTCGCGGAGAAGACCAATACACCTATCGAGGAGCTGTACCAAGACATCGGCTGGCCGCTGAACAAGAAGTACGGTCATGCTGTTGATGCCTTCAAGCTCAGCATCACGAACCCAGATGTGTGGAACGAGGCCAACTTCAAGAGTGCGGTGATCAAGGACGAGCTCCAGAGTTACATTGGCAAGCGTCTCACACCACAGCCAACAAAGGTGCGAGCAGATGTGGAAGTCACATGCTTCGGGTATGAAGGTATCGACGCGGTCAAGAATGCGCTACGGAAGGCAGAGGAGAAGAATACACCTGACACACAGGTCAAGGTCAAGCTGGTGTCCCCGCCACTCTACGTCCTGACCAGCCAGACGATTGACAAGAACAATGGTATCGAAGTTCTGACAGAGGCGATTAAGGAGATTGACGTCAGCATCCGCGCCGCTGGCGGAAGCTGTACGATCAAGATGGCACCCAAGGCTGTTACAGAGAACGATGATGCAGAGCTGCAAGCGCTTATGGACAAGAAGGAGCGTGAGAACATGGAAGTGTCTGGTGATGAGGACGAGAGCGAAAGCGATGAGGGGGTCGTTCATGCCAACGACTAGATTTCTGGGGCATCAAGCGAGGAGTTGGGCGTGTTGCCGTGTGGACAGAGGCGTTCAAAAATGGGTATGTTGGCATCAACGACAGCAACTGCGGCGCGATGATAGGGAAAGCTGCAGAATCCAGTTCAGTGTCAAAAGCTCACCACGCACCCTGATATGGTCACTTTCCCGCCACTGTCCGCCGAGCGATAGAACAAGTATACCAGTAAAAAAGCGGGGTGGTACGCTCATGCATGGCATTGAATTGATCGACAAGAAGCTCACGCGATCAGCAATTCAGCACAGTCTACACAACTCATGCTCTGACCCGCTGCGGGCTCAGTATCTATCACCTCAAGAGTACATCGCGCATGATCCTCTTCGCCGCCCATCCTCATCACGGCCCCACCCCCGCCGGATTAAGATCGGGCACCTCCCCCGTCTGCCCTACCAATCTACAAACCTCCATCCCACACTCCACCCCCCTCTCATCCCCATCCTCCGTGTACACCCTAAACCACTGATTGTCCCTCACCGCACTTCCCCCAGGCTGGGTCTCCCCACTTTCAAACCTGATCCCACAAATCGCGCCTCCCCACCTCCACAATCTATACACAAAACTCCGGTAAAAGAGTCTCCAAACGACTTCATTAAAACACCCATCATTCCTCACAATGAGACATTTCACATTCCGCAAACTCTTCATCGTCTCACTCAGACTATACGCCAGAGTATGACTCTGCGAGAGATCGGCGATTTCGCCCATGCTGCGGATATGGCATTCGGCGCGGTTGGGGACGATGGTGAGGGTCTCGAGACGGAGGGAGGGGTGGCCGAAGGGGAGACCGCACCAAGCTTCATTCAGAGCGCGGAGTTTGGAGGTGCGGGCGGAGATGGTGATGTGTCGGATTGCGGCTATTTTTGTGGGCGCGAGCGGGCGCGAGCGGAGGTCGAAGACGTCCGGGTAGGCGAAGTCGCCATCTACGAGGACTGGGGTGAGGGTGTCAGCGGAGATATCCATGGGTGCACGTAGTAAATGGGCTGGCGCGGCTCTTTCTCTAGAGAGCTTGTGCGCCAATCTGAGACATGGGCTGGGCATGTTCTTACATGGTGTGGAAGAAAGCGCAAGCAAATGCGCTTCATTGTAGATCTGTCGACACGTCTGGAGGACTCTCAACTGCTGGCACGCGCGGTGGGTAGATCTGTATGCGGCTGCATATCGAGCTGGATCTTGCAATCGTAACGCGACTGCCAGCTCGTCCGGCTTCGCGGGTATGCTACGGATCGCGTCGGAGGAGTTTGGCTCGAAGATGTACGCGTAGATTGTGTTGCGCAGCTCGCAGGGGATCGAGAGGAGAGAGGCTGATTCGACGGCTAATGAAGCCATCTTACGAAATGGATACGAGAGGCTCTGGTAGGTTTGATCTGGGAGGTGAAGAGGGGTTGAAGTTATGAGAGAACTGGAATGAAGATAGCTGTCTCAGATGGTGGACATCAGGGTGATGTGCGCAAGATGACGGACTGCGGACTGAATGGCTATGTGTCGGCAATGGATGGAGCTTCCGGCAAGTGCAGTCAATGGACAGAGGAGTAGATAAAGAAAGGAGTAGTGTTTATTGTGACTCGCCAGTCATTGGTGTTTATCTCGGGAGCTGCAATGAGACAGGATGGCACATGACGAGCTGCAGGACTCACTACAGTACATGTACTGTGCTATCGAAAGACAGCTCCGAGCTCAGACGGCAGATCGATGATTACCTCATGATATACGGCGTGGAGTCTGTTTGGCAGCTGACACGTTCTCCATGAAAATGCCGGAAGTCGGCGGCGGTCGGCTTCTGTCTTCGCTCGTTCCCGAGCTGCAACATCCAAACCTACACCATCTGAAGGCCATTCGGGGTGCTAGTCTTCCTGCATCCGCGGTCTACGACACGTCCATCTCGTGCTCGCGGCCATGAGCCTTATCGTACTTTGCCTACTGGCCGACGTCTGGACACAATCCTCCCCTTATCAACACCAGGACATTCATATCTTGTTTGAGCCTTGCTTTTGGCTTTGCGTAGATTCGGGGGAAATGCGTCACTCGTCGACAGCGGTCTCCTCTGCCAGGAACTCACAGCAAAGCTTGCTCTGACAACGGTGTTGGAGCCTTGCGGGTGTAGAAGCGCCTCACCCGTTCTCGCCGAGGTGTGAGACGGCAGTTCTTTGCAAGTATATCTCGTTGTTGTTTCCTACTTTCATAGCCACAACCCAAGATAAGTACTGTTCGCGATGCTGACACAGGAGAACGGCGTCACGAAGGACGTCTACCCGGACGATCAGGAACACATTGTGATTATTGGTACCGGGTGGGCAGGGTATAATGTGTCACAGAATCTCAACGACAAGAAGTTCAACATCACAATCATCTCGCCCGAGGATACGAGCCCGTACACACCTCTTCTGGTACGGCAGATCGAACAATACAGTAGGGTGCCTGTACTGATGGAAGTCTAGGCCAGTGCAGCCTGCGGACTCTTCGATTTCTCTCTGGCAGAAGAGCCCATACGACATAAGAGCAAGAAGATCACGTACTACAAGGGCATCGTGGAAGACGTCGACTTCGACAAAAAGTTCTGCAAATGTCGGTCAACGTGCGATATTGATGGTGTGACGGAGAACACGCAATTCAATGTGCGCTACGATCGGCTTGTATTGGCACCAGGGTGAGCACACTTCGAAGTAGAGCACTGTGCTTGATGCTGACTAGGATGAGGTGCGTTTCAAACACCTTCCATACCCCTGGAGCGGACGACCATGCCTTCTTCGTCAAGAATGTCAACGATGCCAAGCGAGTACAGTTCCGCCTCAAACAACTCCTCGAACTGGCGTCCTTGCCGAACACCAGCGATGAGAAGCAGCGCGAACTCCTCCACATTATCGTCGTAGGTGGCGGTCCTACCGGTGTGGAGATCTCGGCAGAGATGTCTGACCTCTTCAACGACGACATGTCCAAATTGTACCCTCTGCTCGCCGGCAAAATGACCATCACGATCCACGACGCCGCTCCCTTCATCCTCGGCGCATTTGAAAAAGCCCTTCGCGAACATGCCATCTCCTCCTTCTCCAAGCGTGGCGTGAATGTCAAGCCAGACTCCAAGATTAAAAAAGTCGAAGCCGATAGCATCACAACGGAGGCCGACGGCCGAATCGGCTGTGGCATGGTCCTCTGGACCGCAGGCAACAAGCAATGCCCACTCGTCGACAAATTAGACGTCTGCAAAACCGACAAAGTCCCTCGCATCCTCACCGACCAACACCTCCACGTCCTCCGCGCCTCCGGTCCCTACGACGAAGACAAAACTCCCCTCCCCGACGTCTACGCTCTGGGCGACGCTGCTGACATTAAGAAATACTTTCTCCCCACCACTGCTGAAGTCGCCGTCCAGAAAGCCGAGTACCTCGCGTCTGTGTTGAACAAGGGTACAGATGGACGGAAGGTGTTCGAGTACAAGCAGAAAGCACTGGTGGCATATATCGGTGGTCATGACGGCGTCGTGGCGGGACGTCCGGATTGGAACGGTGCGAGGGCGTGGACTGCGTGGAGGAGTAAGAATTTGTTGTGGACGAGGAGTTGGAGGAGGAAGATTATGATTATGATTTATTGGGGGTTGGACTGGATGGGCGGGAAGGAGATTGCACGGTTGTAGACTCGGTGTGACTTTGTCATATCACAACCATTCGAAAGTCTGGACACTGTGAAGCGGAAACACCATTTCTCGCGTGATTAGACGGTAGATGGCGCGGAGGTGAGTATGGTACATGTACTTGGTATGTAATCAACGAAGCTGAACCATGCGAAATGACTTGAAGAGACGGGCTACGCTCTGATGTCGAAGGTTGTCGCACTTCCACAGCAAGCAAAGACGTCTGTCATATCCACGATGGAGTTCGAGTCAAAGCGAACTTGGCTTCGACGAGAACAATAATATCTCGACCAATCTCCGCCATCCGTTCAGCCCGCCCATCTTTCATACATCTCCAGAGCGAAATCGATCCTATGTACAGCTCTTGCTGAACTTCTGCTCCAGTTCCTCATATCGCGATACACTCAAAACATCTACATCTAAAACGACGCCACCCACCTCAATAGTGATCCGCTTCTCGAATTTCTCCGCCCAAATCGTCTCAGCAATCATGTCCCAGCCCGGACACAGTATGTACATCTCGATGCGGTGATACTGTACTTTTCAGCAGCGGTGTGAGAGTCCAATATCGATACTGCCTAGCCTAGAACGAGCCAGAATTGTAATCTGTACATTTCGTAGAGGAGCTCGAGAAACACTATACGTACAATAACAAGAGATATCTCTATGATATCTTGACGGTCTTGGTCTTGGTCAAGATCTATCGTCAATGCGCCGTGTAAAGCCAGTGATCTCAACTGTTCATCCCGCGCAGACCTTCGTCCTCGTCTATTCGTACGAGCGGGTTGGCGTCGAACCACCTTAGAAGCTTTTGATACACCACGAGCATGACTCCGCTCTGTACACTCGTCCACACAAACCGTGGTCCGACGCCTCTGAACCATCCTGAGAGTCCTTCGGTTTGGTATATGATGCGCAAAGCTTTGCCGACGGATTCTGTGTCGAGCGGCACTTGGCCGTGGTGCTTCAGGGCTGTGCCTGGACCGGCTGTAGAGATGGGACGTGCCCTCGAAGGGGGTACTAACGCAGGCGCTGGGCGATGGGTGGTACTTGTGGATGGACCCGCAGATCGTGTCGCGTTCGCCGAAGCAGATTTGGATGCGCTTGCCGATGCTGTCTTTCCGACACCCTTCTTCTCTTTCGCCGCTGTCGCCATTTCCGGATCCAATTCGGTTTGTATTCTCGTCTTTACAACATCCATAGGGCATGTCAATATGCCTGCCATTCCACCCGCGCTTGCTCCTGTCAAGATCTCGAGCGGAAGTCCGATCTCCTTGCCAGGTCCAACCCATTGTTTTGCGAGTTTCTGCTCTTGCTCATAGAAGGTGAATTGCAATGCGGAGAAGGGCAGGTCTCGGAGGAGAGTCGCTTTGTACCCCGAGAACAGCTCTTTGAAGCCTTCCACGCGGTATATCGTTCGTAGTGCATTCATCGTGCTCTTGTAGTTGTAGCCACTCGAAAAGTACGGATTGTTGTATTGTCCTTGTAACTGCAGTCTCGTCTTGAGCACTTCTGTCGGCACATACAGCGGAGCTGCGGCCAGATCTGCCACCCATCCGGATGCAAAGTATGCGATCGAAGGCGTCACTCCATTATCGATCATCAGCCTTTTGCTGCTCTCGTAGCACCCAAAGAAAATGACCGTCCCTGCCAGAGAGCCGACAAACGCTGGCGTCACACCTCCGTACAGTCCACGGATAATACCCTCCTGCCGAAGGATCGTGTAGTATGTGTTCCCCATGCTGGTGTACTTTGGCGGCATATGCGGGTCTCCTTGCTGTCTCGTCTTGACTGTGTCCAGACTGTGCATCAGCATGTCACCCATTGCGCCGCCAATGCCACCCGCCAACATGGCATGAAGGTATGGCGGTCGGTATTCTTCATGTTCCACATCTATCGCCTTGGCCGCGCTGACTTTGGGCCTATCCGCGGCAGATCCTTCTGTCTTCCGTCTCGTAGCGCTGTAGTCGTCGCCATTGTCGATGTAGTTGAGCGGCGCGACTGGCGCTCGCTGGTCCGTTTCGGAGGTTGGCCAGAGGTATTCAGCCACGCGGGCTAATACCATGAAGGATGTTGTGCCCCTGGTCGATGTCGCATGCGAGGGTGTTGCTGAAGCGTCTGCAGGATGGGTTTCCTTTCACGTTCGCTGATCGCTCCGTGTCTCGCCGTTCGAATTATGATGTGTAGGATGATCGTGGTATGGTTGTGAACGGTGTCCTCCTCCTACGACTTCAAAGGTTCGTCGAGAAAAGTGCACGACCTCCGAGAACCGATGATGACGTCGAAAATGATGCGGAACGATGAAGTCCTCAACGTGTCTCTGATCTAATCATCCTTGTACTACATGTACCAACACGAGGAGCGAATCGAACATAGCTCAGTCACCAAATAATGTAACGAGTATGGCCTTACGGTCTCCGAACCACGGCCATTGCATAGCTGTGAAAGCGGCCTCCTGGGCTTGGCGAAGCGGCTGCGGCTGACAACCCGATGTTGATCTCATGATACGCTCTTGTTTACCTGCGGCGCTCTCCACCAAGACGCGCCTCGAACATAACTCCCGCAGCAGCAGCAGCAGCAGCAGCAGCAGCAGCAGCATACTACGTACCATACACTGCCCACGGTCGCATTACCTCGATTGCAATCGCATAGACTACGCGACAACGATCATCTTACTCTCGACATCTTCCGACCCCGTCACACCCCACTGTCATCGCCATGGCGCATTCCTGGCTACAACGCCAGAAGAAGGCTGCTCTGCTCGAATTGTCCGTTGAAGCTGGTATTCCCCAAGAAGAGTCGCTACTCAAGGACGAGATCCTCGCCAATCTCGAAACATTTCTCGACCAAAATGCGACAACGCTATCGCGCAGGTCCGTGTTTGAGGACTATTACGGCAAACGCGCACAGACACCAGCAAGAGGAAGACCACCGCGCGACAGCATCTATATACCCAGCGAGGACAACGAGGTGAAAAGCGTGGTCAAAGCCAGAGGTACGGAAAACTCATATTTCATCGGTGGTCTGGTCACATCGGGCTACTCGCAACGCGACTCGACGCGTTACACTCCCACACAACGATCAATGCTACGGGCATCATCTGCAACAGTAGCTGACATTATTCTGCTCCATTAGGCAGACGCCCGACACAGATCAAACAAGAGCCCGAGTAGGTTCACCTTAATTCCAGCTCTGCCAGACGTCTCTAATCCCACTGCAGAGACGATGAAGCCGTGTCTTCACCCGTTGCCGCGGCAGTAGCAACTGCAACCTCGTCGGCGCGTCGCGCTGTCAACACCATGTCTTCCACGGTCTCGTCTGCCCTCTCGCCGTCTGGACAGCTGGTAGCTCGCACACCCGCAACACGAGCCGTTGGTAGACCGCGTCGTCGGTCCGAACTTCCAGGTCCGCCCTCACCAGCCGACGTTGCGGATGTCGTCGAGTACGAATCCGAGGCTTTTGTGCAGAAGGTTCAAGATCTGTACGGCAATCTAGGTGTCAGCGAGCACGTCCAGAATGTGCGAGATACCTTGTCGTCTGTCACTGCAATTCAGATGACATTTTTGCTGATCGAAGCATTTGCGCTCCAACGTCACCTCATGCCATGGCAGTACATGTTTGACATTCCATCGACGCCAGTCACATCAAGGTACGTAAGACATTGTAGAAAGTGTCGAACGACGCTGACACCGTCCCACAGCATCGCGGTCTTTCTGCCAGACTTCTTCATCTTGCTCACCGGCTACTACTGGTCTGCGACATTACTCTGGGCCAGCACATCGATATTTGTGCCCGCGCTTTTCGGCTACTTCTACAACTTGACAATTCGGGATGTCAAACGTGGTTCTCGCATCGTGCCAGTGGCGCGATATGCTACTGACCCCCTTACATTCCACGTTGTTAAGGCGCTTGCCACCTGGCTTGTATATCACCAAGGTGTCTCCTTCGCAGGCTGGATCAACCCAATAGTGGCGGAGCGTGTCGACTTGGCGTTGTATGGAGGCCATACTGCAACCCTCATTGGCAGCGCTGTTGGAGCGCTCGCAGCACTATATGAAGCAGCACAGAAGAAACCTGTCGCAGCTGTATGAACATGCTAGGTCACAGAGACACGACTGGAAGCTGGGAACACGGTACGTTTGGCGAAGTGCCCGCGCTAGCTTCACATCTTTTTTCTGCTGCAGACACGATGGCCCCTATTTTGACCTTTGACTAACGCGCTTCTGTCTGTAGGACCAGATCGTCGGTGCCCCGCTGTGTCTTGAACTCGACAGGCAGCTTCGCTGCTGGAGACTATTGATTATTGGAAGGATACCCATGCTGCAATGTACCACTTGTTCCTGCCCGACAGGATCGTTATGAACCCTTGGTGCTTTAGTATTTGCTTACTGCTGTGAATCCGCAATGCTAATACCCGAATGACACTACGACACCTTAGATGCTCTTAAGTTAGGGCGCTTTATCATCGCTCTTGGGCCTCACATCGGACGTATCGTACGGTTGTCTATGGCTGAAAGGATGCCATCAATGATGTCGGCCACCTTCGCAAGACGTCAATTTGAAGGACGCCGCTCGTCATTGACAGGCAGACCAATGTTCTACGTCATCCTTAACATGCCCGTGTCGTCCGCGATGAGCCACTGAAAGGTCCACTTCGCCGATTGGTCATTGATGATACGCAAGGCACTCAATTCGCGAACTGGCTCCGAACATCTCGCTCAGCAAGTCTGTTGGGTGTAACGCCAGCTTGAAGAATCACCATCTCGACATCGCGGAATCCATGCTTTCGTGGCTGCGGTGTTCACGATACTGATTGTAATTTCGGGCATTTGGCGCCAATGTAATGCTGCCCGGATGCTGCTAATTACCCATAAGCTTAGATATACTGCCGCATTGGGAATATTTGAGAGTGTGGTTCATCACAGTCCGAGAACAGACTTACTGCTTTGGCGCGGCAGCATACAACATTGCCCGACTCGGTAAGACAGTCTCGGTACGAGGAGAGTATAATTTCAGCCAAGCGAGGCGAGAAGGACAATTCTTTCGGACGATCCTCTCCGACATGGTAGTGGAGACTTGAGAACAGCATGGCCCACGCTGATCTACCCACAAGGATCGAGTCTTGGAACGGCTAGGTCTAGAAGTGGTATTGATGGGTGTAGAACAAGCCCAACGACTACGGCAATGCTCCTAAGGTGAGTCTCTTCAGCTGCCGGTCCCTGCCTAGAACATGGTGACAACCACAATTGGATCGACTGAATACAGTCCTGAACTGTTCGACAATATCCTGGCGCGTCTTGAGAACCTCCAAGCCAAAACAGAAAAACCGACGGGCGACTAATCACCGCTGCGACCGTCGCTATTTCGCCAGTCACCCGCCATTCGGGTACGCCGAAGGAACAGCATGCCTCTGCATTACACGTGCCTCTCAGGCATCTGATCGGTCGCTTCGTATCTGATAACAGATGAAGCAGCTGCCAGAACTCCCAGATCATGTGAAGCAGTCGACCAACAGAGTCATGTCCAGTCAGTGCCAGACAAAGCGCCAGTCCCTATCCGGACGACAGCCAAGTGGAGTCCAGCAAGTGAAGCGAAAATCTACTGGAAACACTGCACGCAGTCATGTATTGCCGATCATCAAGCACGAGACTGGTCGCCTCATTGACAAAGCAATGTTCTGTACGCGGATCGCCGCCCGAGCGTTGGAATTGTGGCAGCCATTGTCATAAGAGAGACAGAATCAACTTGGTGTGAGTCAGCACACGTGGTAAGATTGTCTGGTCGCACTCATGCAGTGAAGTCAGTCTCAGACAATGCGTATGCTTCTTTGCCGTGGTGTTTGCTCCTCGAAGAGGCTTGCTGACAAAACGCATATTAGTAGCTCAACTCAATCGCTTCACCGCGAGAAACTCTGTCACATTAGTCGGCACAGTACGATGGCGACTGACGGATTGAGGATCAAGGCACATCCGCGGAGGACATACGACAATGCGGCACCACTCAAGCAACAGGACAAAGCAGTCCTGAGGGTTCAGTACCAAAACGACGTAGACATCATTGACATCGGACTGGATGATCATACTTTTCGACTGACTCCCATACTCCGTCAGTACTGTGATCAAATGCGCAATAACATGTTCAACCAGGAGCTCGAAATCATCGGGCGAGGTCATGTCTTGCTATTCACAGCGTTCTTGTTCGATCACAATGATGTCAGGAACAATTACTTCAGATTGGATCGACGTTCACAGTGGAGATTCCCGACGTTCAGAAGTCTACTATCCGCCGCTGACCTACAGACTTCTCGTCAGATTGGCCAGCCTCCAACAATCTTGGTGTATGTGGAGAGTAGCGAGTCAACCAACGCAGAGCTCTACAGCTTTATCTGCGCCGATCAGCCGTATTTTCGTTCATGGCGAATTTATGGGGCAGCAAAAAGTCATTCGGTCAGACCGGTGGAGCAAGTGATTACGATCGACGATAACAGAAACCTCTACATCGGTGTGCCAGCGATTGGTCAGGCTCGTGTGTCACTCGAGCCTAGTGAAACTGGCCACAAGGAAAGGATTGAATTGGTGAAGGACAAACTGTACAGCCGAGCACCTCACCCCAAGCTCACCTTCCAGCCTCACGAGTCGATCCTTGGCGTTGCACCAGCCACAGTCGAAAGCCCTCTCGTGCTTTCGGTACGACTGATCAACCATCTGCAGATACCGGAACTCAAACATGTCACCCTTCCACCGCAAGCCTGGATCCAGATCATCCCGCCGAAAGTGCCTGCGCGAAGAATCAAGACGGCTCTGATTCATGCTCTGAATCAGAAGAATAGCGATCTTGATGCTGGAAAACAGAGGGCTGATCCACGCAGAGTCGGGCGACTGTTCGAAGACAAGAGCGGTAAGAAGTGGGACGTTGAGCTATGGATCATGCCTCAAGGACGTAACATGCAATACTTCCACCGGTATGAGAGCAATGACCTTGCCGGGTTCTGCTCGCCTGGCTGGAGTGGTCTTCACGCGGAGGCTCATTTTATCCCAAGTGGTCTTCATCACACCAGGCAGAGTGACATCCCAAGAATTCAGCGTCCTACGGACAGCGACAGCGGCATCAGTGAAAGGGAGCAATATGGACTTCATCCAGGTCTTTCGGAGAATCCTTTGGTGTCAGTATCTGAGCATGAAAGCAGGACTGTCCGATTGTACGGCTATGGTGAGAACTCTACGACCGTGGTGACATCTCAACATCGTCAGCGGCTACTTCCATCTGACCTCAATTGGGCGACAAGGCACTATGAGCAATTCTTCTGGGTTGACCTAGCAGGCCCGGACAACGACGATCAGTCTGAAACCCGTGAGCCAGACACTACTGGCACCAGATCTGCCACCCTTCGATCGATCTTCGGCAGAAGATATCTCGTCAAAGATTACAACAACCACGAGCCTCGATACAACTTCACAGGACTGACCAGTGGTCACCCCGTCAAGCAGGACGCCAAAACATACCACATTGGGATCAATATCATCAACAGTCTCCATGCGCTCAGCCTCGACGACGTGCACATACCTCCGATCTTAATTAGGACGCAGCAGCCCGCAGCCATCACAACCAACAGCATCGCAAATCAGATCCTGACCACATTGGAACAGCATGCACTTCAAGAGCCTGAAGGAGACTTAGGTCGCCTTCACACTATCGCGACCAAAGAGCAGTGGCGGGTCCAGATTTGGTACTTGCCGCAGGGTAAGGACAGTGGTATCATGTGTCTGCCAGGAGATACTGCCTGGGACCGATTCCTTGGTGACGAGCATGATACATTGTATGTTGAAGCTCATGTGATGCCGGTTGTCGTTGGTATTGCACAGTCAGCTCTATCGACTGCACAGAAGACCATCGTCAGAAGCGACACTCGCACAGATGTTGCAGAACTCATCAGAAGGGCTGGAGATAGCGGCGCCGGCAACGAAGAAAACAACGAAGACAACAACGAAGAAGATTTCGACGACGGCTTATTCGTTTCCGAGAGGCAGGGAGATCAGAACGAGCTCGATCGTATCATGGCGGCAGTGAATTCGGTGGAAGACACCGGTACGACGGACGATCAAGAGCTCTTGACCGAGCAGCGCCTTCGTGAAGAGCTCATCAAGCAGGCCCGATCAGAGACTCAGGTGCAGCCGAGCCAGTCGTTGGGCCATATGTTCGTATTCGGTGAAGCGAGTACTTATGCAGAGCAGCTTGGCAATGCAGATGATGACAGGAGTGCAAAAGAGATTAGACATGGAGGACGGAAAGATGACGTGGACGCAGCATTGGGATCGAGCTTCTTTCAAGAGAGAGAAGAAGAGTGTGAGGATGATTGGGAAGATGTTGATGAGGATGCGGGTGGTAACGCATGAGTGCGATACAGGGCAGCACGTGGATGGGGTGGGCTTCGGTATTGTATCATGCGTTCGTCTTTTAGCGTCCCAGTATTGAAAATAGGTTACCACTTACTCTTTTTCTGGTCGTGACAGTGGTACTGCCACCTCATTCTCACCTGTGCGACACAAGACCTGTCTCATCGCAGTGTGTTGTGGACAGTGGGACCAATCATAGCGGGCCGAGAGACGTGAGGCTTCCGCCCAGATAAAGGTTGTATTGCATGCAAGACCTGCATGGCCCGGGCGCATGACACATGAACGCCAAGAACTTCAAACTTTGCTTCATCTCATCACGGCTCGAAGGATCTAGACGATTTCCTTGCCTGCTTTGTTGGAGCTGAGTCTCCCGAGACTATCACGTCTTCGTGTTCTGAGCTATCGCTCGTTCCACAGTGATGAGGGGTCGTCGAATGGCGAATCAGATCATCCGGAATGGTGCAGCATGACTATGGCCTCTAGCAGAAACTTACAACGTGCATTCTCCGAGCTGCTTTCCCTCCCGCCACATGTTGCGGAGGATCTGAGACCTCACGTTCAAGCCAACATGCCGCAACTCTGGAGCTCATTCTTCAAGGAAAGCTCACTTTATGCTCACACTCCCAAGCCCACACCATCAAGCCCACCGCCTCTTTACTCCGACCCGACACAGATCGGATCAGACAACACACGACTGTCAGCACCACGCAATCTATCACCACATAGCACGAAGAGAATCTCGCCCAGCTTCCAGGCCAACGACGGCATCTCCGAGGACCTGTAGGTCGAAACCTACCTCCTCATCACCACTAAAACCGATTTTCTCGCACTCCGAACAAAAATCAAGCAACGTATCCTTGAGACCAGCCTAATGACCGGCCTCGACGCTTTCGACTGGGACATCTGGAATACAACAATGGAAGACCTGATGTTCATAGCCGAAGCGGAATCCTGGCCTCACTTTAGAGATGAATTGATCGAGACTGAGACACCTGAGCTTCTTGTGGCGGCATCGCAGAGTTGGTGGGGATATAGAGTTCTCGGGACCCAAGAGGACGTGCGCAGGCATACAAGGTCGTATGAGTACAACGAAGCCAGGCTGTTAGCTGTGAAAAGATGTGTGCCGTGACCAAGCATGGGGTCTCAGCGGGAGAGTTGAAGGCGCGTGTTGTGGAATGAGTTGTTCAGTGACTGGACAAGACTGATATCGAGAGGTAGAAGTCCGCGGGTTTTGCACAATCAATCGTCAACCAAGAGGTGGAACATTACGGGAAATCTGTTAACTAAAATTTGGAGCTACTCAGACTACATCAGAGCCTGTTCAAAGAGCTCACATCTCCCGTCTTATCAATACGCATCAATTCCTTTACCTGACACAACGCCACCATGCCTCCTCACGGCTACATCCAAACCTACATCGACACAATCCAATCCGACCGCCCACCAACCCACGAAGAAACAGGCAGGCTCAATTACCGTAGCACTCCACTCTCACAAGCCCCCCCCCCTTTGTCCAACGAAGCTATCAGACGAAGTACATCGAACTCCCCATCTGTGTCAGTCCCATCGACACACCAAAACGCTATGGTTCCCCCACGCATCTCCCGACGACCCGCAGATATTGAGCAAAAAGCAGCTCCTCTCCCAGCAGCTCCAGCAATATAAATCCATGTATGCAGAGACCTCCTCCTCCAATGCCCCAACGCACGCCAGATCTCCCTCAAATGGCAAATATGGTCCCCGCGTGAAGGAGGAGAAAGTCAATTCCGGGTGATCGACGAATCGAGCTGCTCTGAGATGAAGGCGGCGATTCTTGGAGAGATCTAGGACGGTCTTGGCTGAGGTGCCGATGATGCGGGTAGAGACTGTGCATGCATGACGGGGCGGAGTTTGGGACTCTCAGGACGGGGGCAGAGAGATGTTGGAGCAATAAGGATGTATGAGGAGAGTAGAGAAAGGTTGGTAAGGGGTGGGGTGTATTTGGGGTTGCCGAGTTGTGTTACAGCGATGCGAGACTGAGAATTGATGGACGTTGGAGTCGCAGGTGGAGATGTGCAGCCTTTTTGGAGGGGAGTTGTTGCTCGATGAGGGATCAGTCAGCTTCAAAGTCTTCGGCATTTGCACCGTAGCGATGGAGAGGCAGAAAGAGGACAATGCCGATGTCGACATTATCGATTGAGCGGTGTGGGCGGCCCGGCTGCCATTTTGAGATGCTGAGGCACGATGATGAATTGGAGGGCGGTGCATCACTTCCAAGCTCGACAAAAGTGGGAGTATGGCGCCACGCGTCAGTGTTGGTATGACAGCATCCCTCTCTGTGGACAGTATCTTCCGAATCGCGGTCGGAAAAGACCCAAAAGAACAACGCAATATCATAACTTCACTACATCCATCTCTACTTCCTTCCCCACCGCTTCCAGAATTTCCACCATCCTTCCTCCTCTTCTGCCCGCCTCCCATGCTTCCTTCTACCGCCAACTCTCCACCAATACAGCGGAACGCCAGCAGCAATGAACGCCACCACGACCAAAGCTTGCAGGGGCTTCGCAAAGACTGCTCTGCTCAGCAAGAACAAGCTCACGCAGCAGAAGACAATAGGCGTGATGATCCAACATCGATATGGCCTCTCCAATTCTGGTTCCTTTACTCTCAGCACAATCAGGCCAACTACCGCGGCGAAGTAGAAGAGGTAACTCGCGACGCCGTAGAATGTCGTAAGAGTTGTAAAGTCGCCGATGATGATGTAGATCATCGTAAGCACGGCGTTCAGAGCCATGGCGTAGATAGGCGTGTAGAAGAAGCCTTGCTCGTCCGCAAAGAAGCTGGTCATATTCTTTGACCGTCCGCTCCGACGGGGTAGCCGCATCCGTTGTGAAGAGTCTGCGAATCCAATGACGCCGAAGAGTTCTGGGATGTAGCCTTCTTTACCGGCACTATAGACAAGACGGCCAGCCGTGAAAGTTGTGGCGTTGAGTGCACCAAAGCAGGATGCTGATACTGCCAAGGCGAGGAGAAGAGATCCAAGAGGTCCGAGGACTGTGCTGCCGAAGGCGACTGCGACGGTGTTGGAGGAATTGATGATCGTTGGTGTGAGGACGAAGATGTATGCCAAGTTTGCCAGGATGTAAGATACCATGACCACGGGCAGTGCTGTGTGAATAACCTTCGGTAGATCGCGAGATGGGTTCTTCATTTCGCCGACCACATAGTTGGTGTTGTCCCAGCCATCGTATGCCCAAAGTCCGGCATAGAGAGCTACTGCCCACTGCGACGAAGACATGGATGTGCCCTCGAACCAAGATGTGGTCTTCCAATGATCTGACAGAGCTTCCTTGTGGTATGCCAATCCCGTGATAGCCACTAGGATTCCAGCAATCGTAACCGCAAGTAGTGCCGCAAACTTGAAGAACATGAAGAAGTCCGCACTCCTCGTCCCGAGCTTTGTCGAAACACAATTGATGCCCGTCACGAACAACAAACCCACCAGAGCCACACCCTTATTGATCCAAGAGCTCGCATCCGCCGCATCAGCACCGATGATAGCCCTGACCAGATATTCTCCAAAGATGATGGCAATGATCGCCGCAGAGCCCGGCTTCAACACCGTGACCGCACACCACGTAAACAAGAACCCCGCCCACTCCCCAAAGATCTTCGACAAGTAGACCTGCGCACCTCCATTCAACGGTATAGCTCCTCCCAGCTCCGCGTAACTCGCCGCACCCGTCCAAGCCAAGACTCCAGAAATGACCCAGACGATCAAAGCCGCCCCAGGCGAGCCCGCATTACTGTTCACACTGGCCGGGGACGAGAAAATGCCACTCCCAATAATCAATCCCACGACCAGCGACAAGCCATTCAGATATGTCAAGCTCTTATTCCTCTCCAAGCTCTGGGCTCCAGCGTCAAAGTTTGGCGTACTCGGCGTTCCTAGACTAGTGTAGCCGGGTCCACTGGCTGAAAGCGGGAACAAGGAGCTATTGAAGTCGAATGCGCTGCTGACGGAGTGTGACCGTCCTCCTCGTGTCGGTCTGTCTGAGGCCGAGTATGGCGCCGGGTCGTCGAAGGAGAGTTTTCGAGAGGAGGGGACGCCGGATGCGGAGGATTCGAAGGAGGCGCGGCCGTCTTCGTTGGAGCTGGCGAGGCTGGCGAGTTCGAGGGAGTCGCGTGGAGGGCGGAGTTGCGTCATTTGGGGCGCATGGTGGGTGTGAGGAGGCATGCTATTGGGGGGATGTGAGGTGTATCATATGCGCCGCCATAGTCATTCACTTGGAGATGAATGACGGCTGTGAAGAGATTACATTCATGGTGAGGAGGGGGAAGTAGTTGCTCGTGGTGTTGTTCCTCAGGTTGCTGCCAAATTCGACGTGTCCAGATGCGGAAGTGATCGGCTTTTTTTTGTCGGATCTGCAACAGGGGGCTCAATCTCCAGCTTTTATTAATACAGCAGCACACCTTGATGAATTGATGAACAACGCCATCAACATCAAGACATTGTTTTGTACGACATGTGCCGCCTCATAGCCTTTTGGTGTATTAAGACCGCAATCGATACCATCTATTGTGTGGCGTGACCTCGAGCTCAGTGCGAGGATGACTATCTATTCAACGATATGCGTGTCTGCTCCACTCTACCACAGCGACTTGATCGAGAACACGCAGCCATCGATATAACGCATATTACTTTGTGATCGCTATGACTTGGCTTGCAGTCGTTTGGTGAAGTCATGTCACGCCTCTGGCGTCCTCCAATGAAGGGCGTCTTATTCCACCTCAAGACGGCTCAATATGGCAAAATCCCCACTGCCCGGCTGCAGAGATCCTGTCCTAGTCACCACCCGGCCACCATTCTCCCAAACCAAGAGCTTTCCACTACTGATCAATGAACACAACATCCTACGTGTCGTCAAAAGAGACTCGCCGGCACTGGCCTCGGCGCACTCGTATCAACATGGATCAAGGAGAACGAAGGTTCGTCGGCAGCAAGGATGCGGCCTGATTTGGAGGAACTACCTTCTCAATTCGCGCTGGAGCCACAATCTTGCACTTCTTATTCCCGCGGTCGGCCTCTCGCCGGGCTAACTCCCGTTCAACAGCTCCCTTTGTTATCACGCTGACAGAGCTGGAGATTCCACTTTCTCATCCGGCAGTTGGCGTCCCACTGCCTCAGGCAATATGGACGACCAGCAGCTTCTCGTGAAAGTCCAAAAAGACATCACGACCTCTCAGACGGAGGGGCAGATAGCCGAGGAAGATCGGCTTGAACCTGTGCCGGACATTGATTATGCATTCAAAGGCGCCCTGTCTGACTACTGCCGCAAGTTCAACATGTACGCTGAGATTCTTGGCACCAAAGCTCGATCCCATCAACCTTGGGACATTGGCCACAGGGCACAGCAGACCAGGCGGGAAGTCGAAGAGTGTGTCCAGGCTTTGGAGGACAAGGTCTTGCAGTTCGCAGCGGAAGTCGACGATTTCGCTATCAAAGTCACAACAGCTGCTGAATCAAAGTGGTATCGAAATGTTGCGGATCTCACCTGCAAGTCCACATGATCTTTCACGACCTCTCAAGCTGACTCCCACCCCAGCTTACAGCTGCCGTGACCTGGAAAGCGCTCTCCATGATCCTCTCGCTCCTAGACACATACTTGAATTCGCTCCGGACGGTCACATCGCCGGCAGCAGCTTCGCAGCTCCCAAATCAAGCAGCTCTCCAGACTCCATCCCTAGAGCTCGCGCACTCTCAGTCGAGGACCCAGCAGACTTCGCGTGCCATCTCCGCAACACTCTACCCCTAATCTGGCGACACGAAACTCGTCCAAGTGGAGAGACCGTGACCGACTTCAAAACAAAAATCGACTGCCTCTTTGACAAGTTCACCGAGCACGGCCGCTGGGATGTAAACGTCCACGCCTGGGCTTGGGCGAAGTATCAATACGGTCATCCCGGTACTGGTCTGCAAGCAATCTCCGAAGCAGCAGATTGGCAGATGATCCAGAGCCTCCTCCATGGTCAAACCTGCCCTGAGTTGAAGTACTGGGACTTCGCGACTGTATATCGGTACCTTTGGAGCGACTACTGCAGATGCGACACCGCCGCTGGACGGCGAGCTAGAGGCGACCTTCTCCGATCATTTTACGTTAAAGCCAGGGCTGAGATTAGAAGTATGGTGAGCCTGGCGCTGACTGAAGCAACGCCGGAGGTGCCACCGGAACTGGCGGAGAGGATTATTGAGTGGACGATGATCGCAGAGGGCTTGCCACTGGAAACGCCGGATGATGATACGATTGAGGAGTGCCCACATGCTGGGCCGCCCGAGCAGTATATGGAAACCCCTGGAAGGTTCGCACACTTGGCGTAAGGTGGACGCATTGACACTTTATGCCGCAAGGGACTTCAATAGAAAAATTATCTTCCAGCGCTACCATGGCATGCCATTCCAAACCTTCAGCCTCAGAACTTCAGAGACTCGAATCCAGATCCAGATATCAGAGAGTCTCTAGAGCGTCCTCCAGTCATTTCATGTCCGCAGTGGCCGGTTTTGAAGGAAATCGCGCAGATCTTGGTGCAATGAAAGACTCCATTACAGGCCAGCCTTCCAGTCTACTGTGATTGGTGGACAATGCCGCCACCTCGCATTCCAAGACACAAGAGTATAGGAGGGCCTACATATTCCTCAGCCGAGAAAACACGTCAAGCGAAGAGAATGCCGTCAAGACTTCAGCTATGTATATTCACCCAACTCTTGAAAATCTTCCTCATGCTCTCTGTACGAAACAAATGACGATCCTCTTGTAGCATCGACCTCGAAAATTATTATCATGCAACTGCAATACATCCCTCACCTGCTCTCGAACCACGACTCAAACGTCATTGCCTCGACGACATCGTGCTCCAACTTGAAGTTATGCATACATACCTCGAACACCTCGCCCTCCGCCTCTGAACTACAGGAAGCTGTCCCATCACTCCGAAAACAGTGATCGTAACCGTATCTTCACTCACCTCCTGTACTCTTCTCCCCATCCCGCTGGTAACCCAAATCCGCAAGCTACAGACATAGCCTCCTATCCAATATCCTCGCCCCGTACTCTTCTCCACACCCCCACGGCGATTTACACCACTGCCTCGCCGTGATATACCTTCATCCTCCAAATCCCTTCCACACCCATCTCCCATCTTCCCCACCGCACTTTTAACACCTCGATAAACCCGCGCTGGCACAAGATACACCTCACTCTGCGATCCCCTCTCCCTCTCCATCGGCTCATCCAGGAAGCGTCTAACACTCCCGGTCACAACTCTAAACATTCCCCCTCTCCTCCCCCTCGCGCTCCTCGCGACAGAAACCACCACACAACCCTCCACTTCCAATTCTCATTTCCCCACGTCTCCGGCACTTCTTCTCGTAGCGAAGAATTCATGACCCCGAATCATTGAGGTCCCGTTTGAAGAACCGGAGGGCGTCGTGGATATTCTGGCGGGGAGGGGGATGTGGTCTAGAGATAGGGTGTGGAGGTGGTTGATGAGGTGGATGCAGAGGGAGATTGACAGGGGGCCGTTGAGAGGAATGGGGGAGGGGGAAAAGGAGTGAAGGTTAGAGGATGGCGAGGGGGCGCGAGGCGGGAGGGGTGTCGTGAAGTGGGGTGATGGTGTGAATTTGGGGAGTGGGTGCGCGTCACTCTCGCTTTCTGAGGGGAGAAATACGTCCACGGCGATGGGGATAAATAGTGGTTCTCTGGATTGCTTCGCGTCTTCGAGGTTGAGTCCGCTGAAGAGGTACCGGATAGTGGTGATGCGAGGTTTGATGCCGGCAGTTAAGTTCGCGTAGAGGTCTCTTTCATCGTGGAATTTGATTGCGGCGCTCATGTGCATGCCTCCTCCCTTCCCTTTCAGGTACAGCATGAAGCGATGATTCGGACTGCGTGTCATCTTACATGCAGCGTCGCAGAGTGATGTGAGGTTTCCTATGGGAAAGTCGAAAGGTACGGCCTTTTGGGTTGTCCAGGCTTGGTTGTGGGATCTCATGCCGGGGGACATGAAGTAGCTAAATTCGACAATGGCGTATTCACGGACGAGTACGCCATTGATGGTTCCCGGCTGTGTGCTCTTGACGATGTGGCTCATGGTCTCCGATTCGGAGTCGTGGTGCGATGGGCCTGCTGGACATGTATGCGCTGAAGTGGGACTACTGTGCATGGGGATCGGATCAGGTCCTGTATCGATTTACATTTCCTCTGAGGGAACGATAGTATCAACAGCCTTGTCGACAGTAACGATGACTCCAGACAAACAAAAAGGATGTGTCACTATCGCTGTCGGTAGTATTGATTTGTTTCGTGTTGAAGTCTGACTCTTGCAAATTTCGAGTCGAAGCCTTCTTTGTGGCTAAGCAGGAAAGCCATCTGTGTGCTATCTCCTTCTTGAACATGGCGTACAAGTGGCTGTACTCGTTGTGGAAGAAGGGACTGCGATCCATACTCCTGGGAGGCGTGACTTAGCGCATCGACGGCAAAGCATGTCTGATATCGCGTTTGGCCAACATTTGTGCATGATGCAACCAATCTCGCTTGATTCAAGCTGATCGCTTGTTTAACATGATAACAAGCACTAGGATCAACAATTTGATGTCGACTATGCAGAGCTGATGTCGTTCAAATTGTTCTGCGCAGTGAAGACATCACCGCGGTCGAACCTGTCCACGAGAATGACGTTCGGCACCCGACCCCATTTGGAAGTGCAAAGATCTGATTGTGACCCGATACTGCCGTTCCCGGTCGCTGCATTGACTGCGTAGTCCGGTTCAACGTCTGGTACGAGAATGTCTCCATCGCCAGGGATGAGGTCTTTATCAAGGACGTGGTTGACGATGTACATTCTGCCGTCGGCGGTTCCGTTGGCTGGCCTATCTAGATTGCATTCAGAGAATGTGGGGTCTGTTTGTGAGAATGGTGTTTCGAAATAGTAGGTGAACTCATCTGGATCATGTTAGTTCAGTTGGTGCTTAGCTGGTTGCGATGTGCTCACCGAGAATGTAAGGAACCTCCGTCTCGTTGGCTTTGTAGTCCAGAAAGACCACAACCCTCTTTCCAGATGCAATCATTTGCGCATATGTCGGCCACTGGTTCATGGGAAGCTTGTTCGGTGACGTTGAAGGTACGAATGTAAGATTCTTGATGCCACTCTGCTCGAATGCTGGTTCGAATGCTGTAACGTCGACATCGTCGCCATTCGTGAGTAGCAGCGTTACAACCTCGTCCGGGTGCGCAGCGACCCAATCGTTGACTGTAGTCAGGTAGTCCACCAACTTTCCAGCATTGAAGAATGCGCAGCTTGTATGGCACATGTAGAGCTCTTCAAGTGGTGCCACGGCATCGTTGGAAGCTGACTTGTGTGTCTGACCTGTCAGGAACCGGATTCCAGCATCGAGCTGCTCGGTCACGGTTTTGCCTTGATCGACAAAGCCGTTGTTAATGTCTCCAACGAAAGGTGCATTGTGCGTTCCAATCAATGACACATTAGAATATTTCGTGTCGCAGAATTCCGCTCGGCCGTTGCAGAATTGCAGCTCAAGAGTCACCGCGACCGCAACGCCAAACGCTGCGAGAACGTCGGAGAAGTTCATGTGGATGGTCGAGCTGGAGTGCGGTGTCTGGAAGATGTGTGGGTAGGATAGCTGGCCTCCACCGTTGGCCGTTCTGCGCGGTTAGAACAAACCTTGCAGTGAGAAGGCAGGCCGTGATTCAGAGGCCCAGGAATGGTCAACAATATTCAAGAACTGCTTTGCCGGTCCTATACGGTATAGGCAAGGGCATTTGACCACCGGTGCATGTTCGCGCTAGTGGCGATATTGCGTCGTCTGCCACTGACGACACGACGAATGTAATGCGTAATTTGTAGTACAAATGTTTTCGTGACCTGACCTCGCAGTGCATGTGCCAACGTCATATTGAAGAAGGACCTGAGCCATGAAGCAGTGGACTGTAAATCTATCAATACTCGCGAGTGGGCGTTGGCAACTTCACCTGGAAGCATGACCTGTGCCGTGATCGAAGACTCATTCCGCCAGTGGACAAGCCCCGAGACATATTCAGGGTCGCGGCCGTGGCTTGCGTACCCATTGGACCGAGGTAGCAGATATGGTGAAGTGCATGACAGACAGCCCTCTGGTGGTGGATGGATTTGTCTTGGACATATCGCCGGAATGGCGGGCACATTGATCGAGCGCTCCGTGAGAACATCCATTGTGGTTGTTATAGAGACAGCAAGGGTCTGATCTGCGTGTTCGTGCCAGAACGTAGAGCTCTGAGAGGATGAAGATGCTGGCTTTTTCGATCATGCGCCCCTCATGTTAGTGTGACTTGCGGCAAGCACCTCATCTTCACACGCGGCATTCTTCGTGTGCCCAAGCCGCTCGTTCTGTGGCCTCATGATCGACTGCTCAGCGTGCGCTATATGCAGTTTGCGACCAACACAACCACGAACCAGCTAGGTCGGTTCTGCAGGACACCTTGTGCTGGACAGAAACGTGCCGTGTCAATACAGATCGTTTCTCGTGTGTCTTTGAAGCTGATATCAATGATAGTTTGTGCGATGTTGATGAAATGGAGACTGTGGACGTGGGTGTCATGACACATAGAGCGTCTCAGCCGTATCGGCCTTGCTGCCTAGGGCCAAAGTTTCGCCATCGTTGGCAGGCGATGAGTTCCAATTCCATCAACAACAGCACCATCTCTCATATGAACGAATAACGAGTATAGACGACACTCCATCAAAACACATCTCAGCTGAGAATGAAGACATGATCCACTTTCGTCCGGTCTCCTCAACCGGCCACGCCACTTTACCACAATGCGGAACAAACAACGACCAACCGAAACAGCGACACTCAGCTCCATGCCACCTTTGGAAGGCTCTTCGTTTCCTTGATGGGATGATAGCTTGACTGAGAAGCACTAGGCGTTGACGCATGCCTTGTCCCAATCGCACTCGGAATCGCCGCGACTGTCCTCTGAAGCCCATTGACTACCTCGGTCAAGTTCGACAGACCTGCCTGTAGGCCTTACACGGCGTATTGGAGGGTTGTGATGCCATCGGTGATAAGACCGTCCTGGCCTGCAACGCCGAAAGCCCACAGCGTCTCAGCGAAGCTATTTCGAGATCATCCATGCGACTCACCTCACTGGCTGTAGTGCTTGGGGCTTCGGCAATATCAGCGCTCTGATGAGCAAGTCGTTCACTCTGGACTGCAAGTGCTAGAGCAGCGATTGCAATGGATAGTGCAGCGGAGAGGATGAAGAGTGTCGCAAGTAATGGGCCATATGAAAGGTCTTCTGGTTGTTTTCGAGGGTTTGGCTTGTGCTCGTGCTTGTTGTGCTGATTGTCCTCCCTGCTATGCACCAATAGTGTCAGCGCCTTGAATCGAGTTGACAACATGTTGTGCTAGAGAAAGGGACGCCGCGCTGGCTGTGTCATACCTGTTGGGCGTTCATCTTCTCGTTGTCGTAACAGCAAGGCACGATTGAGGACTGGCAGTATACAGAATGAAGCAGTGCGATCGAGGGGCGGCACATTCAGGCTATGCCACGTCATGTTCTTTTTCCGAGTCTTGCCTCGCATGCTCTCGGGCAGTGTTGAGCCGCGTCCTACTGGAGTGTCATTCCTTTGCCGCATCATCTCCAATTAGACATGAGACCTCAGGTTCAATTCCGCTGCACAGGTCCTTGGCCTCGCTCCCGACCATACCAAGGTCTAAGGGTAAGCCAGACTTCTCGGCACAGGCACAGGCTTCTTCCTTCGATCAGGCGTGAGCTCAAAAGCCGCTCTCGATGGTCTTCAGTGCCTGGACACAATTACTAACCCCACTAAGACGCCAGCAGGTACTCCACGGCTGCGTGTGATCGTCAGTCAGTACACGTCTTCTCGCCTCGATTAGCACGCGGCAAGAATGTTGGAAGTAAATCATTCCAGACAAGAATACTCAATTATTACCGACCGACATCTATTTGCCCAACGTTCACAGCTACTAACAGTATTCATCATATCGCGACTCATGATATACATGTACTAAGTCGCGTCTCGGCAGCACCTAAGATGACATCTCCTCTGTCCGGGACGTGGCCTTAGCAACATCGGCACAAGATCACTAAGACTCCTTGTCTCTCTCTGCATTTCTCTTTGTTTCCTTCTACACCAAGGAGGAGGACAAAGACTGCGACGACAACAAAGCTCCCGAAACAAGTCAAGTTCTCAGTCAATCTGCTCAGAGCCGAAGCCTTGCTGGCTCGGGGCGAAAGAATGCGGACTCTCCTGAGTCAGTCGATGTCGGGGCTTTGTTCCAGGGGTATCATGAGAAGGGCGAACAGACGCTAGACCATCGCTATGAGAAGAACGAACAGACGCTAGACCATCGCTTTGCAATTGGGCTGGTCGGAGTTGTTATGGTCAAATCGTCGTGTCATCGATGGAGAAGGTGAGCCTCAGAGGCAGAAATGCTGCAGAAGCCACCAAATGAGTCCAAACATGAGGACATGCTACAGTATTACCATATGTTTGTGCCTCTAGCATATGTGGTAGGCACTCTCGAAGTACGACATTTTGGCGTCGCTGATGACGGAAATGGTGTGTCTCAGGTATGCAAAGGTGATGAAGGACCTAGGTATCGTCTGGTCGCCAACTCGACTCCTTCCCCTCCTGGGCAAAGCAAAGCACGCAATCTCGGCTCTCGGCACCACTCCTGCTGACGCCAAACTCCACCTCGAGCACGTCAAGCTTCATCTATATCATGGACATCAACATCCAGGCAGTGCCTTGAATCGATCAATCTCATCAGGAAAAGCATTCAGTATGGGTAGCGTCGAAGTGTTGAGACCTGGTCCCATTGGCCAGCCGGATATCGGCTATGCTCCGGACTTGGACAAGTATCTCGCAAGGGTACAGCGACGACAGCAAGCCGAGAAGCTGCAGAACACACTGCCAGAAGGCTTCCCGTCAAAGCTGAAGTCAGACTTGGTGTGGGATGGGACTGGTATTGCTGAGAAGTACAACTGGACGTATGAGCTGAATGACGCAGAAGTTCAAGAAATCGAAGATGCGTTGAAGCACTTTAAATGTTCGCCACATTGTTCACAAAAGCCGAGCTCGAGAGATGCTGATGACAGACTCCAGCCTTGGACAAGCCACTCGGTTTCATCGATCAAAAGACTTTCCCACTCCCAAAGCTTCATGCTGCCCTGCGAGAAATCTCCGACGAGCTGCACAATCGCAGAGGTTTCAAGGTTCTGCGAGGTCTGCCTGTGGCCAAACATTCCACTGAAGACAATGTGATTATCTATGCAGGAGTCTCTGCACACGTCGCTCCCGTCAGAGGGCGGCAAGATCATCAATTCGAGGGCAAGCCGGCAGATGTCGTCCTTAACCACATCAAGGACATGTCGCAGATTGTGGATGCTAGCAAGATTGGAGCTCCTGCGTATACGACCGAGAAGCAGGTCTTCCATACTGATGTTGGTGATGTGATTGCTCTTCATTGCCTGTCAGAGGCAGCGGCTGGAGGAGAGTCGAAGCTTTCTTCGTCGTGGACTGTTTACAATGAGCTTGCCAGAACCAGGCCTGACTTGATCCGTACTCTAGCGGAGCCGTGGGCTTCGGAGAAGTGAGTACCTGGCATTCACTTGCAGAGAGTCGACCTAGACTGACGACTTTTCAGCTTCAGCGGCCAAGGCCAGAAATTCACACTCCGTCCTCTCCTACACTACTTCCCCGAAACAGCATCAGCTCCTGAGCGAATGATCATTCAGTACGCTCGCAGGACGTTCACTGGCTACTGGGGTCTTCCGAGATCCTCAGACATTCCAGCGATCACCGAAGCGCAAGCTGAAGCTCTTGATGCACTACACTTCCTCGCCGAGAAGCACGCTGTGACACTCGACTTCAAGAAGGGCGATGTGCAGTACGTCAACAATTTGAGCATCTTCCATGCTCGTCTGGCTTTCACGGACACACCTGAGAAACAGTACGTATACCTTTCGATCGAAAGAAGCAGGACTGATGTCCGTTCAGACGTCATTTGATTCGCCTCTGGCTTCGAGACCCTGAAAACGCATGGAGCACACCAGAATCGCTCAAGTCAAGATGGGATGGAGTCTATGCCAACGTGAAGCCCGAGAACTCCGTCTTTCCTCTTCAGCCTCGCATACGAACTCAGAGTGCTGGCAAGGCCACACCAGCTTCTTAGTCATGATGGGGAGCTCAAGTCGTCATGAATCTTCGTTCCTCTGAAGCTCATGATCCGGAATGGAAAAGTCAGAAATGTCAACATAAGCAAGTCAATGTCTTGCAACATGTTCGGCGACATGTCCAAATCTGGGTCATGCGATACTCCATCCAGTCGCCCTTTCTTCCCGGCAAGAACTAACAGTTTGGACTGCGATTTCCACACTTTAGCCTTTGCGTGTTCCCACCAACAATGGCGCAAGCAAAACCACTATACCTGATTTAAGCTTTCCAGCCGAAGTGTGGCTGCATGATATCCACCCTTGGCTGTGTATCCATGCGTAACATTGTTATCTCTGTGATCACTGCACGTGGAGATGCCACAATATTGGTGCGAGGTCTTCGCGTGCGAGCACGCACTGTGGTCCCTCGGTGGAGCGTGGCACGAGCGTGGCACTGCATGGCGTGCGATGGTGCCATCTGTACGGATCCTGGGCGATCGATTCCCTGTCACCCCCGGCACCTCTTGGGACTCGAGGACCTTAAGAGGGTGATATAATATGGTAACTCAGATATTCTCGAGCTGTCTCGCATTCGCATTGCAATCTTTCCCGCGTCGACGTTTACGATGTCGTCGTTGTTGCACCGCATTGGTTTCAAGGCTGGAACCGAAGGATCTACCGAGCAATCCATACCACGAGGAGCATCGGTGACCTCCCATGGCGAGATCGAAGTCTCAGATGGTGACCTACAATATGTCGGCGATCACGGCGGGAACACCACCGAAATCGCATACCAAGAAGCAAGCGGTGCACCCGTCGAGACGAGTTCACCTCTAGGCTACGCCGTCGGTCCAGTAACAATCGTCTTCCTTAACCTAAGCAAAATGGTCGGAACCGGAATCTTCTCGACTCGTAAGATTGATCCCCATACCTCCAACATAAATTCCCAAGCCTGACCATCAACAGCCTCCTCCATCCTCGCCGGTACCGGCTCCATCGGCCTCAGTCTAATCTTCTGGTTCCTCGGCCTCCTCACCTCCCTCTCCTCCCTCAGCGTATACCTCGAATACGCCGCCTACTTTCCCTCCCGCTCCGGCTCCGAAGTCGCATACCTCGAGCAAGCCTTCCCTCGTCCGCGATGGTTCTTCCCCACAACCTTCGCGATCCAATCTGTCATTCTGTCATTCAGCTCCGGAAACGCTATCGTCATGGCCAAGTACCTCTTCGCAATTGGAGATTATACCGCGAGTCCGTGGGCGCAGAAGGGACTGGCGATTGGGTGTTATACCCTCGCGGTCGGGACGGTGTTGTTTCATACGAAATTCAGTTATGGGTTGAGTAATGTGATCGGGATTGTGAAGTTGATTACGCTGATTTTTATTTCCATTACCGGGCTGGTGGTTTTGGGGGGTCATACGGCAGTGGAGAACCCGAAGGGGAATTTCGCAAATGCATTTGAGGGCACGGCGTCGGCGTATGGGGTTACGAATGCGATGTACAAGATTATTTTTGCTTATGCGGGGTATGAGAATGCGTTTAATGTGGTCAATGAAGTGAAGGTGAGTACGGATCATCGATGGGTGGAGCTGGAGATGGGCTGACACTGCGATAGGATCCGGTCAAGAGTATCCGCAACAACGGCTTCGCCGCAGTGACCATCGTGGCGATCCTCTACGAGCTCTGCAATGTTGCATTCTTCGCAGCTAGTATGTTGTCCTCTTTCCCCACCCCTCCATTCCCTTCCTCTGACTCTGTCCCAGTCCCCAAAGCCGATATCCTCTCCGGCAAAGAAATCGCCGCCTCCCTCCTCTTCACCCGCGTCTTCGGCGCCCACTCCGCCGTCCGAGGCCTAAACTTCCTTATCGCCCTCTCCTCCTTCGGAAACCTCATCGCCGTCCTCCTCGGCCAGTCTCGCATGATCCGCGAATGTGGCCGTCAAGGCGTCTTGCCATATCCAAAATTCTGGGCCTCCACCAAACCCTTCGGTACCCCAGCTGGTCCGTATTTCATCAAGTGGTTCCTGACCATTGTGATTATCCTCGCGGTGCCCGCCGGAGATGCGTTCAGCTTTATCACGGATCTGCAGGTGTACCCGAGTAGCTGCTTTAATCTTCTGATGGGCATTGGGATCTATGTCCTTCGGCACAACCGCAAGAAGTTGGGAATGCCAGAGCCGAGTTTCAAGGCGTGGGATGTGGTGTTGGTGTTCAACATTGCGGTGCAGCTTTATCTGATCATCATGCCCTGGTACCCACCGACTGATGGCGCGACGGGTGGCGATGTGAGCTTCTGGTATGCGACGTATGTGGTGACGGGGATTGGGATTCTGCTGGTCTGTGGGGCGTATTATGTTGGGTATATTGTGGTGTTACCAAAGGTGAAGGGGTACAAGTTGAGGCAGGAGTTGATTGAGTTGGGTGATGGTGCGCAGACGCATGTCTTGAGGAAGATTCCAAGGGAAGAGGTCAAGGAGTGGGATCGGGTTCATGATGCCAATGGGCATAGATTGACGCCGGAGTGGAGTAGCCAAGAGGAGGTGACGGTGGTGGCTGAGCCGAAGATCGCCTGAGTTACTCGAGGGTCGAGGGTGGGTGATGAGGGTCTTCGCCGTGCCATCAAGGCCGAACCTTTCCTGGACGAAGGACCTTCTCGAGCCACCCAGCGAATTTTATAGGCCGATACAGGTCGTCGGACAATCCTCAGACTGGAACTCACACTGTGAAAGTATAGGTTTGACGACCTTGTTCATCAGCCCTCAAGCTCGGACGTATGAGGCTTGCCGTCGGCTGCTTCGCCTGCTACTGCGCCTTGATATCGAGGCTGGCGCCTTTGCTTGAATGCACTAAATTGCAGCCCAGCAGCAAAGAGTGTCGCACCCCATACGAGCTGAAATGCGATATAGCATAGTCCTGGGCTGAGTGTCTCCCTTCAAATGTGCCAAGAGGCAATGGACTTGGCCATCAGTCGTTGCTCGGGTACATTAGGCTCTGCTGTGAAAGGACAGTTGCGGCTCGCGTTTGTTGCTTTCTCTTAGTCCGTGCTCGCTGTTCTTCTGGGCTTTCACTGTTGAATACGAGCTTTTACAACACCACAGTCACTTTCACGTCCAAGTACACTCGCACTCGCCCATTCATAGACCACACGCCTACCCGTACATTCACGTAGTCGAACTTTCGCACGCAATGACAGACGACGCAGCAAGCAAGGAGAAGCGCGGCTACAACGACGGCATTGGCAGCGCCATTCACGAGCGTTTCCCTCTACCAGACAACATCGCCATCAGCTCCGTCGAGCTCCTCACCTATTTTCCGAAGCACGCAGCACTCTGGCCTGAGCTGATCCTTCGCCTTGTCCGCAACGACTTTGGACTCCCTTATTGCGCTGTCCGTCAACTCTACGCTCGTGGCAATCTGGATAAGCCCGAGTACGACCGTCGATATGCCTCCCTCCGCAAGGTAAGTGCTGAGGTGTGAGAGCCACAATCTATCTACGATTCTGTCGTACAGTGCTCGAGTACAGCTAACACTTTCCTGCTATACAGGCCATCAAGACTGCAGGCGATCGCACCTTCGCCGACTCCAGCTTCACCCTCCGCGGATACAAGAGCCCACCGGCCTCACATCCAGACCTTCAACCCTACAAATTGATCAACATCCCAACAGACCCAGACGGCCGAATCGAGGATCTCTACCACATCAACAAGGTGCTTCCTCCAGCTGTGCCACCACCATACACCAAGCTCAGCAAAACCCACGCCACCCTCTTCGATCTTGCCAATGGCGTTGTCAACCACCCACCACCAGGCCAACAGGGCGTCCTCACCAAATGCATATTGTGGGCTCTTGAGAACAGCGAGGCTGCCAACTATGACACGAGCAATCTGATGGAAATTGTGAAGAAGGAGAAATTTGTCCCAGACGCTGGAGCTGGTACATTAACGTGGGATCAGGATGGCTGCGCGAAGACGCAAGAGATTGACAGACCATAGAGCGCGTCGTACAGTGATGTACTATTGCTTGTTATCACAGGGTCGGGTAGGCCATTACGTAGCATGGACGGCGCTCGCAGTACTGGGGCGATGGCGCGCTGAGCAGAGGAGAATGTCTTCGTCTTGTTAGTGGCCCGTTTCCGAGTGTCACATGTGTAGTCCATCGACCATTCCTCAATAAGATGCTACTCACCATGCAGCGGCTCTAGCACATCGATCAGGGACTGTGGTATGCAAGCACGGACTTCCGTGACTCGGCTGCGAGAACTCGTTTGCAAGACCTTTGAGCACAGCTTTCCCACCACTCTCGTAATTCCTCACGCCTCCGACACATCAGCAAGACCACCAACGACTTCATGCAGCACCACATACACACCACCCTTGGACCAAAATAAGTACCGCCCCAAGCACATCCACCATCGGAATTTGCAAGACTGACCGAACGAGCCAGCACTCTCCCAAGAAAGCCACCGCCGGCGACAAATGCCTCAACGCCATAGACAGCGGCGACGACACCTTCAACGTCGTAGATAAGCAGACCGTATAGCGTAAGCCAGTCAAGGAGTCACAGGTTCCTAATCCGACTACAGCAACGCCGACAACAGCGCAACCCCCCTTCCCCTTCGAGTCCCAAGCGGGGGATGAGCGCCGTGGAGCTCCTCGCCTTCTTTCCGAACATGATGCAAGGGTCGGAGCGCCTCTTCTACCTCATACGTTAATAGTTAGACAATACCACATATCGCTACTGCGCAGTCGTATACTCGTGGCGCCCTCAATGCGGGGGATCATCAGAGGCGGCATCAAGCTATGCATCAAGCGGTAAGTCGATGTTATGAGCTGTGGCATATGTCGTGCTCCTCAAGCATGTATGGTATGCGCAAAGTCTCTCCCTCCTCATTGATATCACACATGCTGGCTCCGGCGACTCTCCGATCAAAACTTCCAGCAACAAATAATTCGGGCTGAGACTCTTCAAGCTGCTAGTCTGCAAGAACCACCCAACCACTAATTCCTTCAGCGCCACTACCGTGAAGTGTGACATCAGCACCTGGACGGCACCATGTGGCAAGCACTCCCTAGCCTGCACATCGTGACCCATTTGCCGTCTCCTCCAGTCCAACCTCTCCTCAAATTCCCGCTCACCCTTCCTCGACTTCCTTATCAACGTCATCATCGTAAACTGACCTCAAAGCTCGGACCGGAGAATTTTCGCCCAAGTAATGGAATGGGCATACATCAACACAGTCCAGCACCAGTACAACGTCCGGGACATCATTCAAATTGGCAATGATCCCGCAAACAGTAACGGCAGCCAACCAGTTGAGGCGTAAATCCCGGCCTAGGACACAAAGGGCTGGAAGCGGATGTAGGCGGTCCGCAAGCGTTTGTAGGTGGAGATGGAGAGTGAGGCTAAAGATGAAGATGAAGATGGTGAGACGGAGGATGATGGGGCTGGTGGCGATGAGGGCGGCCTTTGGCCTGAGGGTGGCGGGATGGATGCATCGGTATATAGCGTCTAGAACGCGGGTTCGAGTCTGGCGCTTTGGTGGCATTCGGCCGGGACAGAGTGCTTCTGCGTTGCGGCTTCTAGCTTCCGACTAATAGTTGCTACTTACTGATGTGGTAGTCAGCGCATCATGCAGATCCTGTGTCAACTGATGCTTAGCTTGTGTGTGCGTGATAGCACAGCAGGGAAACCAGGAAATGCATTGGAAAGAGGCCAATCATCACAAAGTGTCATATCCCATTCCTGTCTATCACCCATTAAATTCGTCGTCATCCATCTCATCTCGTCTCATCAAGTCCGTGTCGCCACGTCGTCAAATCTCATTACCCGTTCCAAGTTCCAACCCTTCCATGCATCTGAACAATCGCAGATCCCTTCCATTCCATCCCATCACTCCCAGCCCAATATGCAACCCGAACCATCCCAAATGCATATATACAAACAATTCATCCACCAATCCATCCATCATCCATCCGTTCAAACTGCTTCATCCCGACCCACCAACAATCCAAGTCAACATTTTCGGACTAGTACTAAACACCAACCCACTTCGATCCTCCGCGGGACTGGGCGCAACATCATCATAAGAAAACGCATAACCCTTCTGCCCAATTTCCATCTTATGCACCAAATCGCTGTAATGATTCATCGGCCTCGTGTTGACAGCTCTCGCAGAATCCTGAGTGTAGTAAGTCTGCGGTGGGAGACACGGCTGAATGTTCCCATCCGGAAGAAGCAGCGTAGCGCGGTTGAAAGCAGCACATAGGCGCGGAACGACGGCGAGGTGGACGTCGTTGTCGCCGGCTTGGATGGCGAAGGAGCCGGTGTTGCAGCCGAAGATGTCGAGGTTGGTGGGTTTGGCGTAGCCGCGGGTGTCGCCGGCGCAGTTGAGGGTGTTGCCTGTGACGCGGCAGGTGACGTTTCCTGGGGTTGTTTGGGTGTCGATGATTAAATCGTGGGACTTGTAGTGGTTCCAGACGTCGTTGACGTACTCGGCGAAGTAGGTGCCGAAGACTTTCGGCTTTTGTGATTGGAGGAGGGCAGGTGCCAGGACACGGACGAGGTCGCCGTTGGGCGTATATGCGCAAAGCTGATCCCAGGCTCGGCCGTCGATTTTCTTCTGGGCTTTGAGTTGGTTGCAAAGAGCGGCGGCCGCGTTCGCTGGCGTGCCGAGGACGGATTGCTGCTGGTTAGCGGTATCGATGAGCTCGAGTCCAAGCGGCAGGCCAACGAAGTCGACTGCAGTGATGTCGGCGAACAATCCGAAGCTCTGACCCCACGAGAGCTCGCCGAAGCCATAGTTGATCTGTGAGTTGGAGTCGGCAGGGTTGACTGCTGCCGGCTCGACCAGTCCGGGACCGCGCGGCGTTGCCACGACATAAAACTTCAAAGGACCTTCTGAGATCCAGACCCGGGAGCTGGTGATGTAACCGGGAAGCGTGAGGGATAGTGTCGAGTTCGGCTTTCCTAGTGGTATGTTGATGTTGGCGTTCACAAGCTGGGGTGTTGAAGAGGATGTGGTCGGGTAGACCCATTGTCCGTTCTGGCCGAGCATAATCAAAGCACCATTGGGATCGAGGCCGGTAATGGTGACGATCAAGTTCTGAGTGTGCCATTTGTTGATAAACTGCAGCTGCAGCGTGCCGGATGCAGCACTAGCAACCGCATCAACCGAGTATGTGTCGTTGCTGCTGCTGCTGGACGTTTCACTCGAAGTCGAGGTGACCAGGGCGGTTGTCGTCAAATTCGCAAATTGAGGTCCTCGGTCCGTTCGGGCAGGAAATGTGACCGGTATCGATGCTGTATTGGAGGAGGTGTCTCCCCCAAGTCCTTCTGAATCAGATAATGGAGCGATGCTGTTGCTAGTCGAGTCGTTGCTACCCAGCGACAGTAAGACACCATTGATAGTCTTCAATTCCGCGGGATATATGGTGGCGTTAAGTGTGTTATCTTTGCGGACCCAGATCGCGTTTGCCGTGGCACTCTCCACGACTGTCACAGGTAATGATGATGCTAAAGAAGCAAGCCGCAGTAAACATAGTGCCGAAGATGCGATTTTGTTGTACATTGTCAGCGAGTGTCTTGGTGTGAAGATGATGTTCTGGGTGTGCTAACCAGTCTTGATCGATCTTTGCGGTATCTTATAGATTATGCAATTCTCAAGTTGTGGACGTGGCAGGCGCGGTGGCGGAGATTGATTGTGAGTATTCTTTACTTTGGGAGAGCAGAGGCTGGCGATGAGAAAAAGGTTGACTGCCCTACCACAACGCTCAAATATAGAGGCGAGGCGATACAAATGCGCACTACTGTGACTAGTCTACACGGCTTGCGTAACATGTGTCGACCAGCCCGCAACGTTTGAAATTGGGGGCGATGCATTGTTGCTGGTGGCCAAGGCTTCGTTGTTTGGTAGGCAGGCTGGTAAGGAGCGTTTCGGCCTTTTGTCAACGGTGCAGTTCCCTACATCGTCCCTGCAGAGAGCATGAACATGGGGTCGAGAAGTCTGTTACCAATGGTGCCCAGATCTCGTGAAGGTCGTTACCATAGAGACTCAACCATGCGCAGTTGTCGATCGTAGATTTGTCGCAAGCAGTATTGTCTTGAGGTCGCAGACCCGCTCCGGCCAAGCAGTCAGCCATTCGGTGGCGTGGCAACAGTTCGCCAAATGATTGATGCAATCATCTAGACATTGATGCTCATCGACTTCATTCACGAAGTTCCCTTGAGTGTACAGGTATTGTGCAGTCGAATTTCAAAAGCAGGAGTGTCGTTGCACGAGCTGCTGCAGAGGCCGACGGTAGATACTGAGCAGTGCAGCTGCCAGTTCCCTTTGGGGACTGTCGTCCATCCTGGAGGTGCAGTTCATGACACCAAGCCGGCGAACGGATTGCCGGTCAGTAAATTTGGAGGCAAATGTTTGGTTGGAAAGGAATGAGCAGCGGCTGGCGCCCGTTGAGGCCATCCACTGTCGCGAGGTGTCGCCACGGCAATTCGCAGGCCCCAGCAGAACGGTCGTACTTCCAAAGAGATGGCTCGAGTTAGAGAGCCCTGCCCTGCCGTGGACCTGTCTTGGGATTCAGCATCGCCAGACGAATGATCTCGTGTGACGAATGGTTGACATGGCCGCCATCGACACAGTCCGGTACCGAAACGTTGGAGATGATAATTCATGTCATTGAGACCTCAGCCACGATGCATGCGATACGAAGGCAAGTCTTGGCACATGTATCGATGATGCATAGTGAGAGACAATGCAAAAGTGGTGTTGTTGTTGTTGTTGTTGTTGTTGTTGTTGTTGTTGACGGCAGAAGAAGGAAGAATACGTCACGAAGCGGGACTCATATGAGGTAGGCAGGCCATCTTATCATAAGAAACAGACTAGCGCTGTCTCTTGTCTCAATTTGCGGTCCCCCCCCCCTTTTCCTCAACACTTCATCCTCTTGAGATCACATTTCAACATCGACAACATTGAACTCACATCGACCAACGTCATGTCCATCGTCAATATCGCACGAACACCACCAAATCCCCTTGGACAGGCACACTGCTGCTCACATACACAATGGCCTTTGCCGCCAGGCCTTGGTAACATTCTCAACACCCAAGAATGACGCATTGAGTCGCTCACATGATCTTGGAAAGTGCATTAAGCAATGCACCATCTATGATTGATTGTGATGTAGGAAGTCGTATGTCGAGAGATTCCAAGGTTGCCTCTTAAGGATTCAGGTAAGTCGTACTGACAATCCTGCTCCGGGAATTTCAGATTTCAACATGGCACACTGCTCTCTCGGACTTGAGGTGCGCCGCTCCCTGCGCTCGCAACATACTAGGAAAGCCCTCATTCTGGCCACATACTGGTCGTCCCAGACCGGTTATGTTGCATTGGCGCAGTCAATTACACGGCCGTCACCGAATTGCCGACCACACGCGCACCATGGCAGATGACCAACGATTGCAATCTCTGACTGCTGCGCATCGAGCTCCGGCGGTTCCAGCGAGTGGTTCGTATCGCTGAGCGGCTCTGAGTGCTACTCGAGTGGCGCTGCCGTCTTAATTTTGGCGAGCTGACGAGTGTGCGTGGGATTGCGGAAGGACATCGACATATAAGTCGACCTACACGAATCATTAGCAACACAATGACATCGTGGCATTCGAGGCGGCTTCATTGCTTCAACTCGCACATACATTTAACACGCCCCACGACCAAGTGAGATGTCAAGCTGAGAATCTTCTACGAAGCCACAAACGCCTCACCAAGCTTTGTTTGCACGCTCATGCCGCGAACCTATCTCGGTAGCCTTCCAGCTTGTTTCGAACGAAATGTTCACCAATCGTCAAGACTTTGCCAAGATCAATCAGTCACAGCAATGACTTCCAGTACGGCCTATTAGATCGTCGGCTGTTCGTTGACAGTGGCGCGGTGTTCATTCGTCCTGACATCCGTCTTTGTTGAGCCTTCTCGCATCTTAGTCCTCCGCAAATTAGACAGTCCACCCGCTTGCCTTCTTTATGCCGATGCCGCAACGCTTTGGATTTTGATGCTCTTCCTGATCCTCGAGGTCTTGAGGAATCCCGGTGCTGGTCGTCTGCTTCGTAACGTCGGCGAATGTCTTTCCCTGCCCCATACCGGAGTCAAGGCGTTTCTAATGAGGTCCTGCGGCTTTATACAGCTTGACGAAGGTGACTGTAAGCACATTCTCGGCCGCCACCTACTGAGGCCACTTTAATGCCTCTCCCTCGCGCTTGTTCAGGCGCGGTTAGATGGGCATCTCGATGATTCTACCATGTACATGACTGGCTGTTTGCCGTTCTTGGGATCCTCGAATACGATGACTGTTGGTGATCGTCTATTTGCCGCAGTCTTACTCATTCCCCATTCCGCGATGCAACGCTCGCTTGCACGAAGTAGATCGTCTAAGTTATCATTTGACGCAAATCGCCATGACGTGGAAAGCAGAATGTACTTCAGTATCACTCGACACAGAAGAGCGATGACAATAGCGAAGCGTAACAGCAGAGTCCAAATCACATAAAGTTTGCAGTTTGCAGTCGAAAGCAAGCCCTTACATTGAAGTCTAACATATCATCATGCCCTACGGCTCAGTACGAAAAGCCATGAACTATCAGCCACCGTAATCTCTACGACAGTACGGACAAGTGTCGTGTTCTCTGAACCAGTGAGCAAGGCATTCTCCATCGAAGGTATGTCCGCATGGAAGGATAGGGACGAGCTTACCTGCCACAGGATCGTAGCAAATGCTGCAGGCCACTGGTTCGCTATCGTCGTCCTGCTCATCGGCGCCGACAAGCCTGATCGTAACGCCAAAAGGCAGTCCAGCAGGCCAGGGACTGGCTCTAAGCGGTCGCTCATCATCAGGCTCATCGCCATTGATGGTGTACTCACTCATCGCGTCAGAGTCGTCACTGCCAGAGTCCGGACCGAGCGTCATGTAGTCGGGTGCATGCTGGGTGTGATTTTGAACGACATCGACCATGATCTGATCAGTGTTATCTTCTTCTTCGTTCTCGCGCTGGGCGCCAGTGGCATTGGCATCGTGGAAGTGGGGCGCCATAGGGAAGATATCGCGTTCTGCCTGGAATATGGCCCTATCGATGCCATATTGTCCTTCCCAATCATCCAATTCTTCGACTTCTGAGTGCAGGGACACTGATTCGTTCTGGTCGGGGAAGATATCTGCTTCAGCCCTAGCATTGGTAAGGTCAAATGACCGATCATCGTGGTCGTGTGTGCCGTGAGGTGCATGGTCAATGGTCGGAATCTGGAGCCTAGTGTTGAGACCTATGCCAATGTCAGTCATCTGCCCAGGGTACATTTGGATCCTCTGTTGCCTCACTACTGACGGAAGCTCATTGAACGGCGCAGGATCGAAGTAGTCGTGGTCTCTATTGATCCAGTCAATCGCCATGGCCATGTGAGGGTCAAACAGTGACTGGTCGAGAGCTGGTGCTGCGGCACGGCGTGGTACTTGGAACGCGCGAGTGTTGACACCGAGGAGCTCAAGAGACTCTTCGTTAAGCGCCCTCAACATCCAGACCCGTGTCTCGGGGGACATCTGATCAAATGGCGTGAGGTCTTGTATGGCCAGATCCCACAGTCGCATCATGTCCCGATCGCCTTCCAACATATCCCACCAAGGTCGCTCTGGATCAAGCCGGTGCTCATGCTGGGGTCTACCATAGATCAGCTCGGCTGCTCCATGCCAGGTTATGCTGTTTGGTCGCCAGTGGGCTGTGGCATTAACCTGGCTTGGAGCAGCCATCAGAAACTGAGATCTGGGTCTGGGATCTGTTGGTCTCTCGTCGTCAGTATCGTACGATCCGTTGTTTTCTTCGTCGTTGGCCCAGGCAAAAGGATTAGGCATGGTGAATGCGTCGCTCAAGTCGTTGGAATCCATCCTTTCGTTGTGGTTGGGCTGTCTGAGTCTGCCCAAAGATCGTGCCCTTGAGATCGTACTCTGTCTATAGTAATTTCTTGTGTGTTGTATGACCACCTTGTATGTTCAAAGACTACAAAACCAGTCGCAGTCGTGATGGACGAAGAGCCAGCTTTATTGAGTTCAGACTTGAACGGCGGGCGTTGTGTTGTCTCCAGACACAATGTCCTTGAAGAGCCGTAGTAGAAGCCATTGAGACTGCCATAATGCTGTTGTATCCGGTCCTATGCTGCATATAACACCAGGGGAGTGAATTCGCTGTGTAGTGAATGTCGATTCTTTATCGCTATATAGTGGTCGATGGAGTATAATGGCGTTGTCAAAGTGTATAAGGACAACAAGACAACAAAGAGGAAGAGGGAGCTTGGGAATCAGATTCGAGCCTTCGGAAAGTTGGAGACGTGGTCAGGTTTATCAAGGATCCAATGCTTTGAGACATGTTAGGATCAGCTACAAGACATGCACAGAGTCAGTGGATATTGTGTTTCACGTATCGGACCCGTCAGGAGCTTGTACTTACATAATCTGTGTTATACGCACAGTGAGCTCCTTCCGGCGTCGGAAATGCAGTGTTGTAGACGCAGCCATTTTGGTCGTACCCGTACCGTGGTAGCTGACGCTGTGGCAATCTGTTGCGGACCGGCATTAAGAGTCGATGCCCTTCCCACATTTCCCGAGCTCTCAAGTATTTGGAGTACTTGCATACAACCGCCACGAGTTCCTCACGCCCAAGTTGCGACCGCCAACGGCACCTTCTAAGCTTTCCTTCTACTGTCGTCTCATTCCAACTCGAACTCCTCGATCCGCTCCAATCCCTCCTCATCGCCTTCGACTTTGCCCTCAAGCACCATGAACCTTGGCGCCTTCGGCAGCACCAGCCCTCTCCCTTGACTCAGCCCAGGCCTCCGTTCTTCATCCCTGAGATGCACAATCTTCCACCTGAAGTCTCTTGACCCCTGTAGCACTGGCGGCGGCACAAGCTCCTGCCTCGCCCCTCCGATACGGGCAGTAGTGCGGCTCTACGCCAGAGTCCAGCGTGCGAGGTTCGCGTTGCTCGTACTGTCCGGAACAGTGATGATGATGATGGGGATCCGGATCTTGAGCGGCGCGGCGAGCAGTGATTCCGCTGTTGAGCCCTGCTGCACGAGGGCGCGAGGAGGGCTCGAGTGCGCATGATCCAGACTATGCCGATGGCGAGGGCTGTCCCTGCGAGCAGAGCCTTGAGCGGCGTTGGAGCGCTTCCTGCTTGATCGTTGGAAGCTATATCGCAAGTTCGTGGCTCATTCGTGGTGGAGATGGAGTGCTGCGACAAGAACAAAAGCACCGCGGTGATACAATTCTGAGGCGCCTTGGTTGTGGGAGGATTCTCAAGGTGTCGTGACTCGCATGAGAAGAGATTAGAGAAGGTGAATGCTCAGAAGCATGTGTCGTTCTGTACTGCTGGTGTCATAGTGCGGATACAAGTCACATGCCAAATTTGGCGACTCAACTTCGAGTATCGATGTTTTGCAAGTTTCGACGTCACGCAACTCCGACCTCTCTCTTTTGCATTGCTACGTAGTCGCGTTTCATTGCTATACCAAGAGCACGGTCGTCATCGACAGCTAGCCAGGTGTTGCATCGCGAAGCATGTCGTCCTTCGATCTGCACAACCAGACGTACCACTCGAACTCAGAGTCAAGCCCTGGCGACTCAGAAGACGAAGCTTACGCGCCATGCGAGTCCTCTACCCGAATCGTGAGCATGATACCCCTATCCCCTGATAGTCGCATGGCGCGCTGCTGACATTCTCTCAGCTCCGCCGCGCCTCTAGTGATCTCGAGAATCAAGCCCCGACCATAACGCTCACCACCCCGTCCCACAACGGGAATCCTTCGCTCGTCGAGCATAGCAAACTCCAGAAACAGAGAGTCGCGGAGCCACGCAAGCTACATTCCGGTACATGGGGTCCAGGCATCGCAAAGCCTAAAGCAGAAGCCAGAGCGCGCGCCAAGGAGCAGCGCAGCAAGCCCGTTGACCTGCCGGCTGGATGCACCAGTCCAATTGAGCATTGGAGCGAGAAGAAGGCGACCAATGGCGAGACCTTCTATCATAATAGCGCAACTGGGGAGTCGACCTGGAACCGACCTGAGGGATACCTCGATCCGGATGAGCGATTCGCGTTGGGAATCGGCATAAAATTGAGGCCACCGGCAAAGTCTGCGACTCCTCAAAAGAAGCACAGAAGATCTTCCGGACTGTGGAGTGCTGCTCGAAACGGTGATCCGATGCGAGATGATCTGAGTGCCGGGCTTGAGAGGCTATCACTGGAGAATGTCGATGAAGATCTGAGAAAAATGGGTGTAAGCGCTGGCGAGCAGAATTGCATTGGAGATGGAGGCATCGACAAACCCGCTCGAGGCCGGAGCAGAGCCGCAAAGCCCCAATACCATGCGAGACTTCAGGCTGAGGGGATTCATGACAGTGAAAGTCTTGATGAGATCCGTGAGAAGGCTAAGGCGTTCTGGAAAAGCGACATCTTGGAAGAGAACCTGGAGAAGGGTGAGGTCAAGGCCAATTGCAGCGGCACGATGCGAAAGAAAGATGCTGTAGAGCTGCCACGAAGCAGCCATACTGCCGGGAATGCTGAAAGATCTGCAAAGGTTCAGCAGATCGCAGACGACGAGAGCATCATTGGGACCGAGAGAAGCAATTAACTTAGTCAAGAGAAGGACTGAACGCGTCAGCAATGAACAGAGGAGGGCGTTCAGGTAAGAACTTGGTGTAGGAGCGACGGATGGTAGTCTTTACCAGGAAGCAGGAAAGATACTGCTCCGTATCTCGCTGAATTCGCAATGATTGATAGCATTGATCACTAGATGAGGCGTGACCGTGAATATTGCTCCTCATCGCTGATCATATCTACACACTTCGAGATTAGCGCACTGTTGCAGATCTCACATGACGTCTCATAGCTCGCAAACCATCTTCATCTGTAAGCGGACTGCCAACGAGTGTGCTCTCGCCTCCGACCGGCCTTCCCTCCGGCACTTGTCCAAGACTTGTCGTACTAAGATTCGCACTCCGGCGATAGAACGACGATCTTCGTGATCGAGACTGCCGATCATTGAGAGATAACGTGCTTCTGCTTTCGTGAGATGTTGGAGTGATGCTACCGCCAGCGCTGAACGAGGTGGAACCGTCACCTCCAAAATCGAAAAAACCCTCGCGATTTGGTGTTTGAGGACCATATGGAGTGTTGATCTTTCGAGGAGAAGTCTGCTCGTTGCTCGTGCGGCGAGGTCGCATCTGATTTTGGAAGCCAGAATACTCAGAAGTGATGGGTGCGCGGGATGAGCTCCTAGATGCTATCGGTGAACTATCGAGACTGCCGCGGCGACTGTGTATGGGTGTCTGCTGGGTCGGCGACTCGGTACAACCGAGCAATAGTCCTGAAAACGCCTGATTGTGTCTCGCCATGTAAAGAGCCTCATTGTCCTCATTCGGTCCGGCCCAGCCGCCCAAGTCGCCGAAATCGCGGTCTTCGTTGGATGCAAAGCTGGCGATCGTCGCGCTTCTGCTTGGTGTCGCGCTTTCTGAAGTGGCGAATGTTGTGCCTGTGACACTGTCCATTCTGCTGTGCGATTGTCGGCGACTTCGTGGTTTCGCGTAGTGTCTTGAAGGTATCGAATGCTCACTGCTTCGTAGAGATTGTCTGCGTCTGTATGCTTGTCGATCGATCTTACTCGAAGGCGGCCAGCGCCGAGGGTCCCAGATTCTGTGACGCAGGGCCAAGAAGGTCTCGCTGATCATGAATATTGTAACCCGGTACAATATGTAGAGTACTGCCAGCGATACGCCCGCAATGCTAAAGCTGGAAATAACGACCAATAATGGTACTGCTCCAACAGCAAGCATTAACCCGATGACTGCGTAGGCGCCGTACTCAGCGATACCTTCGACCACGCCGGCGAGGCGGAAAGGCATGATGGACGATGTCTGTGAATTTGGCTGATGTTGATGTCTGCATGCTGGTGACAGATCACGCAGACACCGCAGGACTTTGATCAATGGGTTGAGATGTCAGGAGACACGGTGATGAAGAGGAAAGTGCGGTTCATCTGCGGAGTCGTCTTCTGAAGTGGGGAAAGAGCTTCTTGGCGTGTCAACCATATTTTGACCTCACTTCGTCTATCATATCGTTTATGATCCATCATTGACTACCACGTACACGGTCACAATGGCTAAAGTTGCTGCAAACGACGACCTTCCGTGGTATCTGGGTGTCTTTGATGCTCACTGCCACCCAACAGACACCCTCTCCAGCCTACAATCCATCCCAACAATGCGAGCCAGCGTTCTTACTGTAATGGCCACCCGAGCACAAGATCAAGAGCTCGTCGCAAGTGCAGCGGATGACATGGGTCTCACCGAGGCTGATGTGGGCGATTCTACGACGGATTGGAGGTAGGTCGTCTCAGCAGGTAGGGAGGTCATTCACCGCCACCGTTTATACTCATGATGAATACTCTTCAGCGCCGCGCACAAGATTCTGCCCGCTTTTGGATGGCATCCGTGGTTCTCGCACCAAATGTTCGATGAGAAGGAGTATGACGGAGCTACAAGTCTCAATCCGGAGCAGAAAGCAAAGCATTATCGGGCTGCTCTGACTCCCAAGCCTGAGGACGATGCGTTCGTCCAGAGTCTACCGGATCCGCGATCTGTCGAGGAGTTCATCGGACGGACTCGGGAGTACTTGAAGAAATACCCATTGGCATTGATAGGCGAAGTTGGTTTGGACAAGTCTTTCCGCATCCCTGAGGCCTGGCTTCCGGAGCAGACGGAACAGCGAGACGATGGACTGACACCCGGAGGCCGGGAAGGGAGAAAATTGAGCCCGTACAGAGTCGACATGGAGCATCAAAGGAAAGTGCTCCTGGCGCAGCTGGCGCTCGCTGGAGAGATGCAGCGTGCCTGCTCAGTTCATGGTGTGCAGGCTCATGGCATTGTCCATGATACCGTGGCCCAAACCTGGAAAGGCCACGAGCGACTCTCGAAAAAGGAACGACGGAAGGTCGCAGCCAATGCCGAACTGGAAGGCGAAGATGAAAATACCTCGATGTCGAAGCCATACCCACCTAGGATTTGTCTCCACTCCTTCTCCGGCCCAGCAGAGACGGTGAAGCAGTACACCGCAGCCTCAGTTCCATGCGAGGTCTTTTTCAGCTTCAGCACTACGATTAACTCTTGGACCGAGGACGGTAACGGAAAAGTCGAAGCTGCCGTCAAAGCAGTACCGGACAATCGCGTATTAATTGAGAGCGACTTGCATACTGCTGGAGATCGCATGGATCAGTACTTGGAGGAGATCGTCAGAAAGATTTGTCAAGTAAAGGGGTGGGGCTTGGAGAATGGTGTACGACAGCTGGGAAAGAACTGGAGGAGGTTCGCTTTTGGGATGGAGTGAAGGTACGTCTGACGACGCTCTGAAGGGATTAAACGCCACCTCGCGTGGACCAGAGAGAATAAGCTGTCGAGAAGGAGTGAAGGTCTGTTGGCTGTTGTGGTACGCCGAGGCTTACTTGCTGTGATGACAAATGAAGGACGAAACGCTGACTATCGATAGTGCTATGCTACTACTTGGATCAGTGATCTTGCGGGCCTCAATGTCTTTGCGGACCTGGGTATCTCGGAGACGACATAGCAGACATACATACGATGGCGACCGTCGAGGAACCTCGATACCGTACGATGCCTGTCCGCCGGTTTCCACCCGAATGCTGGCCCGACCTCACGTCTAGTGATATCATAGCCAGCCAGGGTGCATCGATTCGCGAAGCGTTGTTTTGTCCAACGGCTTGCGCTTTGGTACTGGAAAGCTCACCGAACGTGACGACTCGCAGGCACGTGATGCTGGTCATGGGCAATGCGGGAAGGTTGATGCTGCGGTCCTCGTGCCTGTAGCCCACCTCATCCGCTACTTACTAGGTAATACGTCCTTCTGTTCAGCCTCGGATCACACCGGTATAACGACTAGAGCTGTGCCGCGGACCCGTTCGATGTGCTGTTGTCGCCATCAGTCATCAAAGATCCGTGGTGTCTGCTACGAGCCGCTATCCATCGGCCGGAAACCCTGCTGTCCTCGATAACAGGCCAAGCCTCGTAGCGAAGCCGTTAAAGAGCTCTTTGTGAGTCAGCGCCCGGCAGACAACCTCGTACACAATGGCACATGTACTAATGATTGCAAGCAGATGATATGTACGAAAATTCACTCCATCTACTCCCACATCTTACTCTTTCCCGAACAGTGTATCCCTTCAAATCATCCTCCCGCCAACCATCGCTGCCGCTCATTCGGCCTCTTGATCACGCTCCACCTTTCTGCTACTGATCGACGTCGGCGTCGGCTTCCTCCGCGTCCGCGTCCTTTGTTGTAATCGCGCTAATCGACACTACATTGTGGCGAGGACCAATGGTTTCTCCCCGTCGCTAGCGTTGCCCCTGACCCCCAGATCTTCGGCCCCAGCTAGCGTCAGCCCTTCGAGACTCTAAGATAGTCATTTAGCAAGATCTGCGGATCAGGCTATATTAGAAAGTGTAACTCAACGTGGACTGGGATTGTGAGATGATCGCACAGTTGACACAACAACATCTTCTTCCTCCACCACCGAACCACGAAGGCCGCAAACACCAAATTCTACGCCACCATTCGCGCAAGCACAGCAATAGCCTCCGCCTCTTTCCCTCCAGCACCACCACTTTGACTTTGTACGCCCACTGCAGCTACAGAACGGCTCGTTAAAGCAGTACCGATCGATGACATAGACTTATCGCAGCACTGAACATAGCGATCTCTGCACGATTTCCTTGCCACTCTCGCATCGTCACCGATCATGGACTCATTCGCCGGCAACGAGTTGAGCTTCTCCTTCGAAGACGAGCAGCGTTTCGAGTGAAAAGATAACGGAGCCGGCTTCGATGTCGACGACACGGCGCAGGACGACATCACCTTCCATTGCTACCATCATATTGTGGTACAGACACCGCCACCACCCTGTCCTTCTGACAGACCCGTCGACTACGACAATTTCTTTGCCTCACGCACTCAACAGCCGCCAAAGCCGCGACTCTCTCGCATCACCACCGACCACCAGGCCTCGCCATCGTACGAGCGCGCGCGACTACAGATCCCAGGTGCCGCGAATATGGCAGAGCTATCGCTTTGCGCCCCCACTTACCAACAACACTGTCCATCGTGCCTCAGTACCTCGTCGCTCGGTTCATGCGCCTTTGACCACCTCATCATCCTCAAGTGTCGTCAATACACGCAATTTCAACCTCGCTATGGGCGGCTGGGACACGTTCTCTCCGACTGAAAGCTCACCGCGTCACTAGCAGATCTTTCCATCACCTTTCACGCCGACTGGGTATGTTGTCCGCCCAATTTGCGAGCTCGAGAACCACTTCACTTCTCACTCGAGCCTGCACGCTCATCACCCCACAACTGGACCACCGCTCAAGCGAACCTACGACGGCCCAGGATATACTACGCTGGAACAGGTTACGGCCGAGCAGGACCGCGCTGCTCGTCACTATGATCGCGCTCAAGATCCTGAACTGGGCGATGACGCGCTTCGAACCACCGGCTTTACCCACAACAGACCGCCTGAGGTAACATTTCTCGCGTACTTTATGGGTGGTGACGGCGTTGCCGGGCCCAAGAACGAGGCGCCTTCTGCATCCGCCATGGAGAGCGCTGTCACTCTGGGTCTTTACGCCAACTCTAGCCGCCAGACGGAGATCCGAGGTTCTTATGGCGCGACCATAGAGATACAACAAGTCATTCAACTCGGTGGGCTTGTCGTACCGAAGCGTACATCGTACACTTTTCTCGGGGCTCTGGGAATCTGCTTAGCACCGCTGCAAGCCCAGCTCATCGGATCACGTGCCGCAGAGAATCCCTTTACTGTCGCAGACGACAATTCCGGTTATGAGACCTTAACGGCACTCGGCATCACGCCATTCGACATCATACAAGAGTGGAACGAAGACGGCTGCTCACGCACCGGCGCCCCATCATTCGGAGGTAAGCAATTATATGCGGATCTTGTAAAGTCACGCTGCACTACTGTACAGAGCACTGGTCAGTACCCTACCGTCCGAAAGGGCAAGCGTAAGGCTCAAAATACACTGTCCGAGCCCGAGCTACTAGAAGGCGGAGGTACCAAGCGTGTCAAGCTACTCGACCGAGTGCGCCGGACTCAGCTTCCTGCGGACGCACTCGATCCGGGGACCTTAGAAACACCCACAGGGACCACTGCTACTGACAAAGTGCATCCCACTAGCCAGCCACAAGCTACTACCGAGGAGATTTGGCGTGAATATACGCACATGCTATCCAACGGCATGGTCGTCGACTACACCAACAGACCGTTCGATCCACAAGTTCGCCCTGTTGTTCCTCATCTACGACAGAGCGGCGACTTCCCTCACGCAGTGTGGCTAGACATGGCGCTTGAGATCTTTAAACCTTCGCGAACGGGTATTTTGGACTTACTGAGAGAAGCAGCGCGTACCACAAGCTCGACGATGTAGCTACAGTTCAGGAGGACAAACGTCGTAATACGAACATTCCTAATCCTGATACGGGTCTCTGTGCTCATAGAGCTCCCAGATTCAAGACTTCACAGCTAACTTGCAAGTCGTACTTGTCGATTGTTAGGACTGGACGAGCCAGATGTAGTACTGTTCTTCTGTACAAGAGGAGGTCAGGGGCTCTTCCACGAAGTGGATCTCCCCAGCTTAGTACTGCGCGGTTATATCTGTAGTACACCTCACCAATTCAGATGTAATTACTAAATTGCCGGGACTGTCCTCAGATGACAGGTCTTTGGCTTATTTAGCCTCAGTGAGATACCACGAGCGCATTCTTGCGTGCAGTAAGGCAGGTGTCTGAGATCCCAGAAGATAATGATAAGTCTCCATCAACCTGCAAATACCAAGCTCGAGCTTTTCTACAATATCTTGCCATTGAACAGAAGGAACACCATCCTATGGCCAGCTTTGACCTGTGGACAGCCTTCAACGAGAACGCTTGGTACTTTGTATGGTGTCCTTACCTATTCTAAGGCTCCATAGGTACCATAGCGGCTGTGTCTCAACATCGGCCCTCACTGACGACTGTTACTGGAGTGTTCTTTGCTTAGGTTATGAATGAAGCCCATTCTTGGAATAGAGTCTCTTTGTCAAAAGACTGTGGCATCAAATGGCTCATTTACCTCAACAAGGCGTTGTGCTCGTGGAACAAAGGCTTTTCGTTCCCAGACGATACAATGGTTCGCGTCAAATACCGTACTCTGCTCCGATATATAATCGCACAAGATCCACACATCATTCACAGAGCGACTTCCAATATCTCACACACGTCTCGAAATCCAAAATCATCAAGAGACTTGTCGGAAAGCCTTTGCCATTTGATTCCCAACAGCTACACTAGGCAGTATGCACCGCGCCCAGATACCAGATCTTTCCGGCGACCTCGACAACGTCCATTTTGAGACATCGTACAGTGCTCCGGCAGCACCGATGCTCAGTCTGTACACAGAATCGTCATCGATGGACATAGATCAAGAGGACGAAAGCACCATTGACCGCGCCCAGATTCCTGACGGCCATCCGAAGACCGCGCCGCCCAACTCGGCTCAGCAGCCTCTAACTGCCGACATGATGTCGCCCACACCGAGCAACGAGAAGAAGTATACCGTAATCCTGAAGGGTATCTTTGGACCACAAGGACCAGCGCTCCCAGTAGAGGGCTCGCAACATGCCATCGACATGCTTGCTAAAGCTGTCTCAGATGGTCTGGCAGTCTTGAAGGCTCCACATGACGGCGATGCAGTTGTGGAAAGTGCACTCTCGTATCTTCAAGCAAGGGGAGTCGTACCAGACTATCACGAAGAGGGCATACTCCAGTTGAGCCAACAAAGACTCGAGGAGCTTGACGCTCAAGGCCTCACTGCCGATCAATTCACACTTTCGCCACGGGAAGCCAATGTCCTCGACTCATCCTACATGCCGTTTCTCTCACGACTAGCAGATAGTAGTGCTCACTTCGATGTAGAGAAAGTCCTAATTCTGCTTAAGGTCTTTGCTAGATACTGGCAACATACCGGCAAGCGGTACCAGATGCTTGTTGTCACACAAGCCAGTCCGCACAAACTTGAAGCCCAGATATTCTCCACGCAGGAGCAGCCGAACGAGACGATCTATTTCTTTCGCAGTCTGCGGTACAATGGCGTCTTTGGTGGTGCTCCAAGCTACAGTGAGACTTGGATGCCAATCACTCTTCCAAGATTGGCGCCAAGACCAGCTCGTGAGCTTGATACCCTCGGTAAGCCCCTCAACCAAGTTGTGCAGACTATCCCAAAAGCGCACCGGCCAAGACCTGCCACAAAAGCTCACTCTATCTCCCGGCTTCCAGTTTCCAGTGGGCCACGAGAAAGGGCAAAACCTCAACACAGTGGTATCGATGTCACGGCATATCAGGAATTGTCCCCGGAGCAGGTCTTCAAGAAGGTCCAGGGAGAGCTTGAAGCCGGGACGCTACACCCCGACGGCGTTGCCGGAGAACGTCTTCTATTGTTTGCAGTGGCCTACAGCAACGCAGAGATCCGCAATCTGCTCCTCCCTTACTGCGAGCGGTACAACCAGACAGTGGTCTCATCGAATAACGTCTACAACGGCAGAATTCTTCCCGCCATCAAGAAGTCCATGCTTCTTGGCCAGAATTTCGACAAGGCCAAAGCAAATTTTGACCACGCTCGCCGCTCTCATGACCTTAGGACGCCTAATGCCCTCCGGGCCCAGTCCGACGCGGTCGACACGAATGTTAAGAACACTGCGCGAGTCACTCACAAACGTAAAAGAGCCACAGAGACTGCTGACATTGAAGGGGACGACGCAGAGGCAGAGACCTCCGATGGAGACATGGAAGCTAACGAGGTTGACAGTACCACTTCACGCAAGACACGCGGAGCCAAGCCGCGTGCAAGCTATAGAATCGTCGCCGATGAGGAGTCTGAGGACGACGAGGCCGAGGACACAAATTCTGCAGCGCAAAATGTGCGTCTAAAGGCCATTCGAAAGCGTGCTAAGATGAACGACGAGGAAGATGATGATGATGACGACGAGTTCGAGCTTGAGGCTTGAGACTTTGCAGTGCACTGGAATGACAGGTGTATACACTTCTGTTTGATGGGATCTGGCATCCTTTGTAGCGTTCTGTAAGACTATGTAGCATTGATTGCGGCTGTGCACCATAAGTACAGAGCAACAGTGTCTGACCATAGAGCGCTCTTATCCTTTTTGACAGTCTTGCAGATTACATCTGACAGCGATGGCCCCTTGCAAGGGCGTTTGAAGCCCCGAGCGAAAGCCTGGTCGATTATAAATTGAACAGCCGGCGTGTCCCATGGGTCCATGTGTGACACGACAAATACTTCTGACCGCAGTATACTGTATCTACTAGGACGTACTGTGTTGACAGAGAGCGCTTGCGCATCGTCTAATGTGCCCTGGCAGATTACTAGAGTGTGTAGAGAATGGCTCAAGTTGTTGCCCAAGCTGTAATTCACTCCGCCTAACGTGAAGGTGGAGATGAATACATTATGCGTTCACGCTTTCGTTGAGCACAATAACGCATTCATTGACAATTCACTGCACAGCGTGAACATATAAGGCGCGTAGCTCTCCGGACAGTCTCGTTTTGTCTCATTATCTTCCACCAGGAATAACCAATCACATCTATCAGCAACATCAGGATCACTTTCCAGCGTCGCTCTAGATCAGAATATCGCAACACTTGTCCATGGCGAGCCAGAACGACAGTCTTCTCGACCAGAAGACCAACCCAGAAATAATGGAGGACGTCGGTATAGTAGATCAACCACCACACGACGTTGAAGAGTTCACTCTCGAGGTTGAAGGCCTCTTCGATATCAACACAGGACCGCAGACCGTTGTTGGATGCGTTTCAGCCCTTACAGCACTACAGCAAGCTTTCGTCGATGGCCTTGTCATCAGCCAAGAGATGGTCTCAGGGTCTACAGCATTCGATTCGTCCTGCGCCTACCTCCAGGATATTGCTGCACTGCCCGACTTCCGCCAGCTATCGATCCTCAACGATCTCTGCGATGAGAACACCAGGGCCGTTGCCAAGCTCGACAACATCGCTGGAGAAGGCAAACCAGCTTTCCAGGCTCACTACTTCAACATCGACGGCATCCCACGGCTACTCCGCTGCTTCGCCAGGTGTCACGCCCAGCGCTATTTCGGAAAATTCAACTACCAGCTCGGAGTCCTGACATCCTCATTTGACGGCAGCCTGACTGCTCAAGTCTTTGCATCTACACTCCAAAGAGACGTGACACACACCGTTTGGATTTTTCGTAAAATCGTTCCTCCAGCCGGTGCTGGGGAGCAGTACTCGGAGTTGTTCGCAGCTTTCGTGTTGCCTGAAGGTGTGTCTGCGCCGCCTGCGCAGTACACTGCTCGAAGGTCAGTCCTCGTAGCCAAGCAGACGGCGGATGATCAAGGTGAGGAGCAACAGCCAGCACGAACCCAAGCGCAGCAAGCGGGCATTGCAGAGCGTCAGTTACCAAAGTCTCGAGGAGGTTCGGCCGCTGCATGGCAGAATAAGTGGTTGATGGATCAGCGAGACGTGAACATCGCCAACTTCGACGACGGCCGCATCCATCCAGACGACATTCAGGGCCAACTCGTTCTCGAGCTAGTCCCGCACATCAGCACATCAGATCTCCAAGCTCGCATCAACACCATGTACCAGAAGCTCGAAGGTAGCAAGCGTGGCAGCAACTTTGCTACTCTAAGATTCCGGAATGCGCTGGTTGCGAAGTGCAAGCGTGAGGGTCTCGATCGGAAGACTGAGTGGATTAAGATGCAGAACGAGCGCAGGAAGAACAATATCAAACCTGATACGGGCAATCCGCCGGCGCTATCTCTGGGTATCAACAAGGGCAACAATTATGCTGCTAAACGTAAGCAGACGGTCTCTGATCAGGAGGAAGATGTGGTTGAAGGTGAGAAGGATGAGCCATTGGAAGTCGAGCCAGGCCAGGGCGAGGCAGAGTAGATGGATGAGTGACCAGAGCCGAGAGTTGTATGATTCTTGCGGAGCGCGCGTTGATGGAGACACACGGAAGCGACGAAAGATCCTATCCAGCAAAGGTCTGGACAGCGTAGCGCTGGTACAGGATGCGTTTGGAGTTATTGTATTGCGTTTCACGTGTGGTTTTGATGCGTTCTGCACCTCGAGAGCTTTTGTACCACAAGCGAGTGACATTCCGGGGCCATCGTTACGTCCACTCATCTCGTCAGATCCGGCGCCAGCGAGATCCGCGCTTCTATCACCACGTCTTAGTTGTCGTTGATCTGTGGCCCTTGTAGCCCGGCAGTCTGGGTAATCCGGTGAGTGGAAATTGTCGAGATTCGGGTACCGCTCACGTTTCCCCTTCGGCCATTTCAGGCACTACATCACCAGCCCCCCGTCTATATCATATGGCCAGCCCTCCTCAGGTCCCTGGTTGTAGGTGTCGGACAGCTTCCTGTGCTTTCAAGCGTTATGTGAGGGATGACTTCGGACGTTTAATGTCATGTCGTGCTCTTCCCTGGCAGCCCCGGCATACGTGATGTCCCAGCTACCGTTCTGTAAGCATTGACGACCAGCCGCCGCCATGTTCCTCGTGATTACCTCGTAGCATCCCTTCAGGGCTTGCTTGTGCAGCTTGTCCACGGCGTTGATGACGAGCTTGGTCAGCATCTTCTGCGTGACAGCTTTCCACATCAGCCGGACGAGATCCTTTGGGATCTGTCGCCAAGCTGGAAGGAAGACGTAGACGTAGACTTCCACGATTCCAATGGCTGTGTTGTGAGGTGGCTGGATGTTGACTGGCGAATGACCTTCCAAGTATGAGGCATTGGATGCCCTGACGTCGAGTCTCGGAATTGCGAGTCTTTGCGGAGCGTACATGGGTCTGGGCTTCTGACGACTACTCTCTCTGCGCGTTCGCCAGAAAGGCAGCATGGGCAGGAGAACGTTTTGGCAGTTCTGGGGATCTAGTACGCCTCGCGAGCTGCCCCTATCCTTGCGGGAGCTGAGACTTTATTGAACATTAGATGCGTCCTGAATGTCGTGAGCATGGTCGCCCTATCGGTGAGAAGTGCATCGTGTCTGTTCGCGAGCGCAAGGACTTCGTCTGCAAGTACGGGGACCAATAGCTGGGTGATGCCAGTCAGCGACACGCCTTTCGTGCGGGATTCGTCGCTCGACGTACACTCTTATCCACTGAAATCTACATACTCCGTTGCTTCGATCTACGTCCCGATTCTTTTTAGCCTTTGCTCGCCGTGTCGGTAGCCAAGACCCCCAGGCGACAGTCTTGTTCCGGTCGCTCTGACTGGAATTATATGTCTTGCGCTATAGCTCAAATTTCGACGATGTCAGAACCTTGAGGACATCGGAATTTGCAAGTGGTTCGAAGGAAAAGACTGCGGTGCATGTCGTACAGATCCGCAAGGAGTCTCGGCAAACAGCGGCTCGAGGCGCCAAAAGGTTAAGTCTGGCTCTTCCAGCCCTCCCAGATCCATATATCATCACGTTTCCATGTTCCATATATCGATCTACAAACGAGATGACCCCTTCTTCGGAGAACTTCCATCATCAACTCCCACCTGGCAGGACAATTAGCGCGAAAGCCCGACCTCGGATCAAATCGAATTGCATCCCGACTGTCAGTGCATAGCAGGTATCACTAAAAATCCCAATACATGAGCAGCGTTTGATTCTGCGCCCGAATGTGTCACTTTTCGATATCAGCCTATTCGAGATCGTGAGACAGCGTCATACTCGTAGAACCAACTCATGAATCCAACTTCACACAGAGCACGCTTCAGATACCATCCCCAATAGCATAGAGTCGTACGACATACCAGACTTCAATGAATTACTCACGTAACAAAAAGAACAAAGCATAAGCTTCCAAATACCATTCCCAAACCACAAAGAGCCCCTTCCCTTCGGAGGATGATATTGGTATCGGACGACCAGAACTCCACATATTTCCTCATTAAATTATGGTAAACGTATCTCCCGAGTAGATGTGGCTACTGGCAGCGGTCTGTGGTGGTCGAGATTTGCTACTGTTGGGATGGGGTATGTGACGAGGTACTACAAGTCGTTGGACGTCTTTGACTGTACATGGGAAGAAGTAGAAGTAGGCATGACATGACATGATATCAGATGAGGAAGTTGCATGTGGATATGAGGGTGGAACATGTCATCTTCAAGAGCACAAGAAGAATCGTTTCATTTCGCCGAGGGAAAGGTGAAGCCGGAGGATGAGTCCGACTTCTTTCCCGCGTAGCAGACTACAGAAGCCGCAACTCAGCTCATTCCTCCGATCACGAGATTCGGCAAGCACGCTTTCTTCTGTCGATGAGCCTTTTGAAATATGTTTACAGGCGTTAAGAAGAAGAGGATTATTGTACAGACGATACCTGTCGAGACTCCTTAGCTCAGTACGCAATTAATGCACCACTCAAAGTCCTCCCACAGAGAGATATTCTCACACTTCCAAGCCGTGGAGATGAGATGCACCCAGCAAGATGATGCGCAAAGAACGGACTTGCTGTCCATATCACGTGCTGTGATTCAGGCTGTACCACTTTGCACTCTCCGCCGCATTCCCATCCACAAAGCGGTACGCAGAGCCTTTCGCAGTGCGATGATACAGGTGTAGCAAATCGCGAACGCCTGGATCAGCCAGTCATTTGGCGAGAACTTCTAGTTCTTCGGTGGGTACTTCTTGAAGAAGTATCTGTTCGCTGATCAGTGGCACGATCCTAACACATCAGCACATCTGCTGATGAAGCTTCAATCCACTTACTGCGATACAAAGTAGTCTCCGACCGCAAATGCGCCCACCAATCCTGTCCATGCGCCGATGACGTTCCAGGTCAGAGTGCCGGCCTTGTGCTGTCTGTAGGCGCCGGTTCCTAGGAGCACACCAAGAGCAGTGATGGCCACTGCGTTGCCAACCACGACTGGGTTGTTCTGGTTCTTCTCGGCCCAGTCGGCACCCTGTTTGGCCTTCTTCTCTGCCTTCTTCGCATCTGCCTTTGCCTCCTTCTTCACCTGCGAGCCGACTTCCTTGGCCTTGCCAGCGATCTCGTCGGCTTTCTTCTCGGCCTGCTTGCCATACTGTTTTGCATTACTCTTTGTCTCCTGGCCTAGTCGCTGCGCGTCGGCTTCGGCGGCGTCCATGAACTGCTTTGCGTCCTTGGTGAGCTCATCGGCGTGCGCCTTGGCTTCGCTTTCAGTTTGTTCCCGGCGCTCTTCAGCTTCTTGCTGGGAGGCGTAGGATGTATCGGATGGGAGGGACTGGATGTGATCGTTCTGCGACTGGAGGGACTCGAGGGAGTGGACGCCGGAATCTTCGTGCATTATCTCTGGCACAGCGTTCGGAACCCTTTTGACGATTTAGCTAGGCTTCGTGGTATACCGAGCCATGCCAGGGATCCGAGCGGGGTGATGAGGGATGTTGCGAATGGAAAGGACTTACTTCTGCGAGAATGTTAGCAGTGGAAATCTGAGGGACAATGATGAGTATCATCACTTACCTCACTGTCGGGCTGGGCCTGTCAAACAGAAGGGTGGTCAGCGATATTCGACTACCCACGTGGCAGATACCCGAGGTGTGAGGCTGAGAAGGTAACAAGGTCTTCAACTCACTGGGCCCTTTGCTGTCACGTCCGCATACGACATCTCCTCCGGATTCGTGCGTACTGAGGGGGTTGGACTATTCGGTCGCTTCAAGAACTCGAGCTCGCTGTTCACTGGTGATGTCTCAATAAAAGTCGCAAGTCGGTCGCGTATGTCGTGCGCTCACTGATAACGGGGGCAGCGTGGAAGAAGGGAGGTGATGGAATGGTGATAATGGAACAGAAGCTCTCTTTCCAAGATTCCAGTCCTCACAGCTCGCAGGACGCGCCGGATGCGCTTTCACACGTCATAGCCTGCTGAGCGGATGCTCGGTGAATGATAAGCGAGAGTCAGCCTGGTCAGATGGGGACTAGGCCTGTTCTCGAGCAGCTTTACTATACATGTATCGCATCAACAGCCATTACCACTCATTCAATAGCTGTCGCACAAAGGAGACTTCCTCTGGGCCCCCAATATCACCGAATACAGAGATGTAAGGCGTCGACCGCTTGTGCGTTGATGCCTGAGGTCACAGCGCTGTCTGCCGTATATCGCTAGCTACTGGGCCGTGTAGCTATTGCAAGACACGCGGTAAGCTGGACCTACTAGTCGCGTGCTCTTCTGCACCAGACCAGACACCACTGCCGCTGCTCATCGACATGTCCGGCAGCTGGAGCACAATCGAGGTAGGTTTCGACAGGCGAATGGTCTTGTCTACTCTTATCTGTCACGTGTACATCTGCACTGGCTCTATACCAGAACTGACTTCTTTCTGTCGGCAGTCTGACGCTGGCGTGTTCACAGCACTCATCGAATCGCTCGGCGTCAAGAAAGTGCAATTCGAGGAGCTCATCAGTCTTGACCCAGAATCACTCCAGCAGCTCAATCCGATCGGTGTCATCTTCCTCTTCAAGTATCCAACAGATGAGAAGCGATCAAAGGATGCGCCTCTCGACGGCGAATTCGACTATGGCGCATTAGAGAACCAGGAAGAGCCAGTGTTCTTCGCAGCACAAACCATTCAGAATGCATGTGGCACGCAAGCAATCATCAGCGTACTGCTCAACAAGGACAACGAAGATGACGGTGGTGTTGATATCGGTGAGAGCTTAAGGGAGTTCAAGAGCTTTACGGGAATGTTTCCAGCAGATGTGAGTTGGTAAGCTCACCAACACGCTCGGCGCTGACGCTGACACCACCACAGCTCCGCGGCGAAGCCCTCTCCAACTCAGACCTCATCCGCGAAACCCATAACTCCTTCGCCAAAAGCTCACCATTTGTATCCGACGAAACCCGCATGGCCACCGCCGACGACGACGTCTACCACTTTATCGCATACACCTCCATCAACAGCACGCTCTATGAGCTCGACGGGCTGCAACCAGCACCGATACGGCACGGCGACGCAGGTGCATGTCCTGCCGAGATCTTTTCCGACGCAGTCATCCCAGTCCTGCAGCGGCGGATAGAACGCTACCCGGCGACAGAGATCCGATTCAACCTTCTAGCTGTATGTGAGGATCTACGGGAGCGAGCAAGAGCAGTGGGTGACGAGGAGTGGCTGGCAAGAGAAGAGCAGAAGAGACGGGCTTGGAGGTGGGAGAATGCATTGCGGCGGCATAACTTTGTAGGCTTCATTGGTGAGCTCATGAAGGGTGTGACTGCGGGCAAGGTCAAGGACGGCAGCTACGACAAGTGGGTCGAGGATGCGAAGACGGCGACCAAGAAGCGGATAGAAGACCGGCAGAAGCGTGGTCAGGGTGGAGATGAGATGGATATGTCGTAGGAAGATGTTTTGACCGGAATCATGACTCCCGCGATGCAGATGTAGAGCTGCGCCGACGCGGTAACTCGAGGAGAGCTTCACTTTCAGACGGAGGCGTAAGACAGCCGTATGACATGGCTTCACGCCATTCTCGAGCGTACTGCAAATCTCGTGCTGAAGAAGCAGCTTCGCTCACCGACGCATCTCCTTTCATATCACTAACACTTACCAGACTCACATCCAAACTCAAGCCCAAAACGCCATCACCCACCCCTCCCCTACCTCCACCGCCACGAACACCAATCTCCACCGCCCTTATTTCTGTATACCATCTCGCACAACAACTCCATCCCGAGCACGATTGAGGTGGCGAAGAGTATGATTACTGGCAAGTCACCATAGTCCACTTCGCCACGTTCCTACTCTCCTCCCTCCCCACCAAACCCACCCTCATCACCATCCACAACCTCGCTCTTCCCACGTTCCGATTCATGAAGCGTGAGCTTGTACTTTTGGTTGATGTGCCTTATAAGACTCGGGCATTCTTTCTTTTTGGGGGTGGATGTGGAAGTGAGGTTCTGAGTCGCCTCTACTCTGTCCTTTTCTGATGTAGGTGGATGATGGAGGGCGTTAAGGATTTGATTCTTGTCGTGCGGCAGGTGCGGGAGAGGCATGTACCGCGCGGTTGAGAGGATAGGATAGGAGCGCACGGGTTGATGTTCATGATGATGCGAGGATCTGGAGGTGACGTGCGGAGAGGTGAAGGAGTGGATGCAATATTTCAGGTGTGAGGTTGAGGGAGCGGGTTGGTGGTGATGGTTATGGTGAGTGATGAGGTTCGCGGCAGACGTTTGGGAAACGTGGATTTGTATGACTATGCTGGAATAGGACGATGGGGTGGGCTTTGAGATCGAGTGATAACGTGGTGGTCTCTGATGGAAGTGTTGACGCTGGTGTATGGCATGCCTGACGCTCTCGTGGGATCAGGTGAGACTGACGGGGTTACAGTAGGTGGTGTCACTCCTCCATCCGAGCGATTGCATACTCGACGGCTGAGATTCCCGCCAAAATTCGGTCTTTCCACAGCATACTCCAGTACTGGTACGACCCGGCTCTATCCAGATGACGAGTTCTTGCCACCCTCGCATCGTGATGCCACTGGAGATTGCTCTTCCCACCCATCGTTCCACAAGGTCCGTCTATTGCGGAGGGTCGCGAGCAAGATTCCCACAGTCTCCTTGCTGATTTTCTTGCAGGTCCCTGACAGCGCGAGACACGGCTCCCGGGTTGGAGAGCGGATGAGATTGAATCTCAAACGTCGTGATATGTTGAATGTTGGAGGATAGTCTATGGTGGTGGCGAAGTCGTGCTCACGAATGGGGAGCCGAAGCTCAGTGGGTAGATTCAGGAGATGAGGTATGGTCTGCGAGATGGCCGTGTTAGTGAGATGCTTGTTGAGTGATGATGCTTATGGCTCAGCTTGGAGGTCGTCCGTAAGGTCAGTGATTGCTCGAAGGTTGTGCATCATACATCTGACGTTGTCACAGCAGGTGCCCCAAAGGCTGCTTCCGTGGAGAACATGTAATATCCACGAGATACCATTCACATGTGCTATCACAGGCCTGCGGCATGTTTCCAAACGGTCCAACCTCATCTCGCGTGTCCTGACCGAATGCACATGCGCATGCACATCATGACTACTTATACAGCTCAGTCACACTGGTTCCCTCAGCCACTTCGCCGGCTGATATACTGCAATGATTCGACGACCACTGCGATCCTGCACCGGATCCTGATCGTATAGTACATCTTCAACCACTAGAACAAAACCCCTACACCCGCTGCGATCCGCTCTGTGGAAAGCACGACATGGCACGCTCACGCAGTTACAGTGCCACAGCATGTGGTAGCATTGTTCTTCTCATTGCGGCTATCACGGTCTTCTGGATCAGCTTCTCGTCCTCGCCACGAAGTCTTCAGGCACAATCAGACAGTTATCTCCTCCGGCACTACGTCTTTGGCCCCAATATAGTCGTCAGAGCCAATGATGGGAACAACAAAGATCCAAACTTCTACCCACACAGCCTTAACGAGTTCGTCGATCTTCCGAACGAGGTACTCGATTCTAGGGGTGTCGCTATCAAGAAAGGTCGTTGGCTCGACTGCAAGATGAATGCAAAGCTGGCAGATACCCGCGAACTCCAGACGTCCTGGACCGAGTATCTAGAGCTCGAGGATTACGGCTGGCAGACCAATCACGAGTTCGATGACGAGGACATTGTCGACAATATCCAACTCGAGGACGCGTTCGCCGATCTTGACATCAGCAACGATCCTGCAGACTGGGTCAAGCTGATTCAGTCCCATGGCGAGGAGTCTCACGTGGATGGATATACATACCCGGCGACTGGAGCACAATACAAGAACATCATCAATTTCAAGAACGGAGCCATGGTCGCTGAGAATAACAAGAGTCCACGACAAGAGGTATGAGAGTTTAGAATCGTTGTGACTGGCGTGGAAGGCGCAAATCTACCGAAGCTTGCAATGCACCCTACTGACTTCCGCCTTTAGGTCACGGAACGCGGCGATCTTGACAGCACGAGACTTGTACCATTAGACAAATGGTCAGATGTCGTATGGCTCGGCCTGGAGCAGCTAATCGATGGAATGTCCCACTCGAGCCCTGATTGTAAGTGACTCCCCACTCCTCCCCTACTCCCACTCATCATCCTCCAGTCGAGCACAAGCCCCTCGAGCACATCTTCCGCTTCTTCCTCACAAATCCCGACACGCGAGCCACAATCCTCAACATCGCAGGCAAATCCAGCATCGAAGATCTGGGCGAGTGGCCCGGACAGTCATATCCGATTGAGGAGTACCAAGCACTTGCGGCATTGTCTACACCTAACGGCTACGGTGCTGCGTGGATGTTGATTCAGCATAAGAGCAAGATGGGGGTGAGGAAGATTGATCGGGTGAATTCATTCAATTGTCCGGAGAAGTTTGCCGGCGCCCACGACCCGGAGGAGGTCGAGAAGGATGCGAGGATGTGTATGTATTTTCATGTTGCGGGGGTGTGAGTGAATGGAGAGGAGGGGGCATGTGATTTGATAAGGAAGAAATGAGGAAAAGTCTTGATTCCTGGTAGATGGGATAGAGATACGTCGTGGAAAATGGTGAAGGAGAGGTGCTAGAGGCATGGCGTGGCATGAGATATGCCAAGTATGATATCGACTCCACTTGCATGCCGTGGGACCGGGCGGTGATGTGGTCTCCAGAACAGCGCCCTTTGAAGGTCAATTCTACACCTGATACTTATACACAGTGCGCTGGACTCTTCTGCCTATATATCCATACTGCGGATCGTATACTATCGAATCATAACTTCGCTCATGTAGCCTCTCTCGTTGATGGGGCATTCTTTGGAGCGCCACTATACTTTGCCGGAAAACTTTTTCATATGGCACTCTGACTAGGAAGAGCCATGCAAGCCGTGGAGATACATGCGGATGTTGTATGAAGAGGCGTGTGATGGAGGTAGAGGGTGAGCTTGACGTTGTTCTTCGACTTCCCTATAGATGTCGTGTGATGATTATTGAATGATTTAAACACGACGACTCTCAACAAGATTCTAGCTTGTGTGCCGTCGTTACCACTTTTCTCCTTTAAGCCGTCAATCGTATTACAGTACGCCACGAAGCGTAAGAGCACTTCGTTGTTGTTCGGAAAGACATTCTCCGGATGGCGTCCAGAGCTCGGCGAGTACAACAGACCAGCTACATACCACATATCAGCAAGCTCCCCTCGTATCATCCATTATCATCTCAGCTCACTATAGACATGATGGTCTTGATTTCCATTCCTCATACTCAATCTGCGCCCGTCCACCACTCTTTGAGCTAGATCCCGTCCAGATATCAATATGATAATTCCAGCTCTTGCAGTCCTGGATACACTAAGCGCAAATGTCCTCGGAGATGAGGTACTTCTCGGTGTAAAAATCCCATATGATTTCGCATTTGTTGACTTCGCTGGGGGCTGTGGCCATGGCGCGGGGGTCGTCGTAAGTGCCCTTATCGCCGGCTTTGTAGCCACGCCCGCAGTCGTAGGCGATGTCGGCGGAGGGTGCGTTGTTGTCGGGGACTGGAGATTGTTAGAGAGGCCGGGATCGGGGAGGGGTGGGAGATGTTTTACAGCCGTAGGTGCGTTGGACGTCGTCGACGACGGTGTATCGCTTCTCGACGACGGCACCTTGGATGAGATCAGCAGAGGTTAGGATGGTCATTGTGGCGGTAGTGAGGGTAGTATCGGTGTACATTGTGATTAACGGGACTGCTGAAGTGTTTGAGAAGGTATTGTGATTGAGTGAGGATGTCGAATAGAGGGATGTCAAGCAGACTTATATATGCCATGTTGAGAGACTTTCGTGTTCTTACAACTGACTGCAAGCCAAGCACCGTCGATCCTTGAGCCGTGTAACTCTCACGCCGGTGGGTGATAATTCTCTTTGTGACCATCGTTCAGGTTACACTCAAAATTCAGCTGTAATGACGAGGTCGGGATGATGTCCATCACAAGTCATTTCACGAAGCTGCAAAGTGTTGTACAGCTAGTCGTAGCCCCATGGATTGCTTATAGTGCTTATCTGAACTAGCTACTCACTAACGTCGCAGTAGTGCGCTTTGTGTATGCGCCCTTGGCGTCGATCTGGCACTGCACAGCCGAGCTCATCGAGGTGTTACCATCGCAGACCTAGTGTAACCTGTGGCATTACTCTGCTCGAGCCGGGTAATCCGGAAGAGATGTAAACTTGGGAAATGCCTGTGCGACGACATCGTGCATTAAAAGAGCGCTCAACCTGGTGTCGTAGAGAATGCAGCAATTTGGTCTCCGTATACGAGGCTCGCGACTGTTCACGTCTCACTGTTTTATATTGAAACTGACTGTAGTCAGCTATTGGCCAGTATGTGAGGCCACTGATTGTCCGACAAGTTGGTCCGCTAGCATATGGCTCATGTACCAAGATGCGGAGAAGGTGCGATCGTAGGTCAGAGGCGGATATGACACGCACCGAGAATTCAAGCAAATCCAACCAGATGGTCGGATGTCCGTGAGCGGGAGGGACGTTCTGAGAGTCTGTGACGTTATCGGGTTGCCGTAATGGGCATTTCCGGTAGACTGAACGGCCCTCTGCTACGAGATTGGCTTCATTTAGAAAATACGGCACTGAAGTATCGCGCACATACTGGCCACTTTGTGTCGCCGTCGTTACCAAATGTGCCCTGATGGCTCTTCACAAGGACTTGCTGTCGCGATGGTTTGTACCCAATGGGAGGAGATCAGCGGGTTGAGGTTCATGCATCGGGCTTGCGATGGGATCTTTTCATCACCAGCAGCTCTTTGCAGAGTAATCATCGCACAACGACTCCGGACTTCAGCCAGAACTTTGCAAGATGAGCAGGATGTTGTGCTGATTAACCATGCCGAGGCTACCAGCCTCCACGTGTCGTTATCCGTCGAATCCATACTGAGATATGGCAACGAGGCAGGATGGCCATGTCTTTGCACCTTTCATCGATGGTGTTGAGAATCATGCAAACCGCTTATTCGCACTTCCATTTCCCACCTCGCTATTCGAGCCCTCGTTCCAAAGACTAAAGCACGATGTCCTAGAGACGGTCGGACCGACAAAGACGCAGAGACACGTTAGCTGCATAAATCGACCAGAAGAGGAGAACCAGAAGATCCTGATACGGCATGGCAGTTGAAGCGGCTGGGCTAACCCAGTACGACTGACTGGAATGCCTAGTCATGGTATGTCCCATATCCGTGGAAGAAGACAAGGTGGTACTCTACGCCAACAGAGTGACGCTATGTCGAGTAACGGCTGCAGCATGAGCCATACAGGCGTCATCAGCCTGTGAGAGGAGGCTGTTGCGAACGAAGACACGTGGACTGCGTTTTGGGCGAGTATCCGGGCTGTGTGAATATCAAACGGGACTAGCCACTGACCGTGATTGTGACCAGCACGGCAACTGCAACATATCCGAGCCTGCGAGGATGGAGCTCGTGTGCCGTTCCATCAAATGCATGCCTTCAAGTCGTCGTCGTTCTTGTCGAAGACATAGGAATGATTTCTTGCCGGGCCATCGTTTCTCCGTCGACCAAGGATGATACGCCATGCCGGTAGCCGAGATAAGATTTCGGATCTGATTGTGCCTGCCGAGTCTGCCTATCTCGGCCATTCGCGACAGAGACACCTCTCATCGACGGCACTAAGAGGTATGTTTGCTCTTGTGATATCCCCCAGGTCTTCACAATTGCCGCCTACATACCCTGTAAGCGATTCCCTCATCAGTTCCATAGTTTGCACAATCTCGTTCTCCCTGATCAAGTTGTCTTGCATGAGTACCAGATTCCACAAGACCCAATGCCGATCGCCTCCCTGCGAGCACGACCCCTACGCTGACGACAAGGGAGACGAACGATAACGTATGCCCATTCCACCAGTATCGCAGAGTGCTCTCTCTTCTCCTTATGCCGATGACCCTCTTCGACGAGACTCCTTAAGCACATCTACAATCAAACCATCCAACGACATGCGAGGCCAATCCATCGTAGAGCAACAACACCGCACTGCACGGATCCTTGCGTCCATCGCGGCAACAACCATTGCACTCAGCTGTGGAACCAATTATGGCTTCTCAGCATGGGCGCCTCAATTCGCCGAACGTCTCCAGCTTACGGCAACGCAAACGAACCTGATCGGCAACTTTGGCAACATTGGAATGTACGCAATGGGAATACCGGGGGGCATACTGATCGATTCACGAGGTCCAAGATGGGGAGTCGCTATGGGATGTGTGTGTCTATCGCTCGGTTACTTCCCACTCAAGAGTGCGTACGACAATGGTGCGGGTAGCATGAGTGTGTCAATGCTGTGCTTCTTCGCATTGATGACGGGTATGGGAGGATGTACAGCTTTCAGTGCAGCCATCAAGGCTAGTGCGAGCAATTGGCCAAGTCATAGAGGTACGGCGACGGCGTTCCCGTTGAGTGCGTTTGGCCTCAGTGCTTTCTTCTACACTACACTGGCGGCGTATCTGTTTCCCGGAGATACGAGTGGATACCTCAAGCTGTTGGCCTATGGCACGACGGCCATGACACTGTTCGGTATGATCTTCCTAAGAATCGTGCCGACGTCAGGAGACAACTCTGGAGCATATGGTGTCGTACCAGACGACGAAGGAAGTGCCAAACGGAACGACTCAATCTCTAGTACCAGGTTACATCGAACCAGCACTAAAAGCACCCACAAAAGATCTGCAAGCAGAAATCGTGCCCACAGCGAAGCAGCCTCCGAAGTTTCCTCACTCGTCTCCTCCGACTCCGAAGACGCACCCGGCGACTTCCCCTCCCCCACATCCTCGCCAAAGAACCCCTTCCACACCCTCCACCGCCCCGATCTCACCGGCTGGGATCTCCTCCGCTCCCCCAAATTCTGGCAACTCTTCATCCTACTCGCCCTCCTCTGCGGCGTCGGCCTCATGACCATCAACAACATCGGCAACAACGCCCGCTCCCTCTGGCACCACTACGACGACAGCGCAAGCCGCGACTTCATCCTCAAGCGCCAACTCACCCACGTCAGCATCCTATCCTTCTGCTCCTTCCTCGGTCGTCTCGCGAGCGGCATCGGCAGCGACTGGCTCATCCACCACCACGCCTCGAGATTCTGGACCTTAGTCGCCAGCGCCTCCCTCTTCGTAGCAGCCCAATCCATCGCCCTAACCCTCCAAAACCCCCATCACCTCTACTTCCTCTCCGGCCTCACGGGTCTCGCCTACGGCGTCCTCTTCGGCGTCTACCCCGCTCTAGTCGCCGACGCCTTCGGCGCCAAAGGTCTAGGCATCAATTGGGGCTGCATGACCTGGGCGCCCGTCGTGAGTGGGAATGTCTATAATCTCGCGTATGGTGCGAATTTGGATCGGCATTCGGTGTTTCAGGAGAATCCTGAGGGCACGGGGACGGAGAGGGTCTGCAGTCAGGGGAGGGAGTGTTATGCTAGTGCTTATTGGATTACCCTGGCGTCGTCGGTGGCGGGGGTCGTGTGGGCGTTGTGGTGTGTTAGGAAGGAGAGGGTGGAGATTTTGCAAGGGATGAGGGGGGAGAGGAGGGAGCGTGAGCCTTGAGAAAGCCGTGCATGTTGATCACTTGTGTTGCTTTGGAGCGTTTTTAGCGATGGAATGGGATGGATTGGGGTGTGGTGAGGTTTGTCTTTGTCCTATCATTTACGAGATCCGATTTGACTCGTGCGAATCTTTATCGTATAGAGCCATAAATTCGCCAGAAAGGTACTATTTTGCCTTCATCTCCCTCACGGCCTTGTCTCGTCATATGCTCGTCGTATTGAGCATGTAAGCGGCTATCGACGATGAAAACCGTCGACGATTGCGAGGATATGCCGTTGCGAGAATTGAACACTACATCGGTATATATGTGTAGTAGGGATCGACTCTGATTTGGTAGTGGGGTATTCGGTTCGTATTTTATCGGAGACATTGTTTAGTGCTTGGTTGATGTTTTCTCTGCATATAGACACCGCCGGATCGTCTGAGCGAGGGTATCAGAGAACTACTGTTGGACAAGCAGGAAGAGGACAGAGGGACGACGTGGAAAAGGGCGAAGTACACGACGATATGGTCCAAGTGGTTTTGCACGATTCGGCCAGCATCCATCGTACTTGCCATATTGTAAGACATGTTCCAGCCATGGGTCATGCTCACCACGATGATGACTTCAGCTCATCAAGATGCTCATTCGATCGACTATACACTCAAGATTCTACTCAACACGCTCAAACGCAGCACAAGTCTTCTCACACGCTCCCGCATAAGCCGCACATTCATGCTAGACAATGCAGCGTCAAGCGACAGAGATAGACCTCCCTTGACTGAAGCAGAAAGGGCCCTGTGTGCAAGGAGACGACGGCGCAGCATGCTATGCCGGCTGTCTCCCTTGCCCATGACCACCCGATCTCATTGCTTGTGCCCTCCGCTCAGCCTCTGCACGTTCCGCAGCAGCGACGACAGTAGGGTTGATCTGCAACATGGGCCCATCATAACTCCTGTTCGGATCGAGCTTCGGGGCTCGAGGATCTTTGCTTGTGTCGACACGTCGTAAGAACTCCCTTACTCGACCGACTTCTTGTTGACCCAAGCCGCCCTTCTCGCTTTCCACAGCGGCCACCAGCGCAGGTAGACTTTCTTCGATCTTGTCTTCCGCCACTCCAGTGCATAATGATACCACCTTGCGATACATGCGCTCCAACTCGATGGAGCGACTGCGTAGCTCCTCCGCTTGTTGTCGAAGATTGTTGTTGCTGGCATGGTAGGCACGCAATCTGATTCGTAAAGCCTTGCGTGATGGTAGGTCAGTTGAGATGGGTGGTATCGACTGACCATTCGTCTGTGACAAGAGGTCAAGCCGTCCCGGCTCGAGCTCGACAGCATGACTGCTGTGATTCGCGTGTTGCTTCTTCGCAGCCGTTTTTTTCTTCTCCACTTCTCTGCGTAAGTTGGCAACCTTGGCTCTGCGCTCTTCTCGAACGCGAAGCCGCTCCTTCATCTCTTGAAGTCTCTCAAGGCCGGCTCTTTGTAGCGCAGACAACTCTCGAATCTGCGCATTCAGCTTATCGATCTTCTCAGTCCTCGAGCGTAAAGACTCTTTGTGCGAGGCAAGATTTTGCGTAAGCATGGATGTCATAGCTAATGATGAAGTCAGCAGGGATGATCTTGCGACATTTGGATAGGGTTACACACACGCAATGAATTCTTGTCCCATATCCTCCGCTCTTATATCTAAAGCGCCAGGCTTGGAGTCGGCATCCACTGCGTCCCGGCTCGGCATTGGGTATGGAGGCGGGTGCATACCAGATTGCTGGCTGTTCAGGCCTCCGCTCAGGTCTGGCTCCTCGCCTTCGTCCACGCCCACGCCAAAGTCTTTGGCACAGACGCCCTTGTTGTTGGGAAGACTTGGATCCGCGTGAATTTCCAGAAGCTGCTGAATGATGCTGCGGTTACCAATGCGAGCAACAAGATTGAGAGCAGTGTTGCCGGCCTTGTCTCTTGCGTTGACAATGTGAGATAAAAACCGCGAAAGGTTGACGGGCCCACGTGGTCCAGGGACAGCAGTCTCCTGGCTAGAGCCGCCATCATTAGACTGTTGCGAATCGTGGTGCATGTTTGCTGCGGCGGCGGCGACGTTCTTGGCTGCAGCAGAGTTTGGTTGGGTTCCTATCCTGACCAAGAACTCCAATAGTGCCTCAAGGTAGTACTTGCTGCTTGGGCCACGCCCTTTGATGCCGCACGAGACGGCAATGTGGTGAAGAACTGTCCTGCCAGTCATATCTCGGACCTCAATCAGCGGGCCAAGCATCTCCAACAGTTCAGGGAAATTGGAGAACTCCCAGCAGTTATTGACGAGCACGGCGCTGATCAGTGGTGTATGCCCAGCTGCGTTGCCTCTCCATATGCTTGCGCCCTTCTGTATCAGTAGCTTCATGAGTGATGATTTGGCGAGTGTGGCCGCCCAGTGAAGGGCATTGTTTGCAGAAGCATCAAGCGGCATGTTCAAATCTTCGTTCGAGAGGTCTTTGAGAGCGGGATGATTTGCGTAGTCTGTTCTGCCGGACTCGGCGAAGAGACTCAAAATCATGTTCATCTTCTCTTGCTGCTCTTCTGTGACCGGGCTTGGAAGTGGCGGAAGTGCTATAGGTTCGCCGTTGCCGTTGACTGCGTCTTGTAACAAGGCGTTCTCGTAAAGAAAGCTCTCATTTGCTTCCGTAGGCGTAGCAGATCGCATCGAGGCATCCAATGGCAGACCAGGAGGACCCATGCCATCTTGGCTATCTGGTCGCATGCGCTTGCGAGGCGGTTCGCCGTTCTGTGTGATGTAGCCTGAGTCGGGACCCTTTGCGTCACTTTGCTGGCTACTCGACTGGCCGTTATCTTGATGTGACGGTCTGCGCATGTTCGCGGGCTTGGGTGTGCTGCCAGCCCTTGGTGCTGGAGAGTTCATTCGAGCGGCCTTGTTCATCGCAGCCAAGGCGACGGATGTAGTAGGTGAGATGTTAGAGAAGAACGTGCCATTCGAGCCTGGTGTGCCATTCTGCCTCGGATCAAGACTAGAGTTTGTATAGAACTTCTTGCGCTGCGCAGCCATGGCCTGTTCCTTGGTTGGTGTCTCCTGCTGGCCTGGACCGCTGGAGCCGTCGGCTCTAACATCGTACTCCAGCAGTGGACGTAAAATGTCCTCAACGCCATATTGACGGCAGAACTCGAGACCTCGCCGATAGCTGATCCAGGTGCCTTGGTATTTGCCATAACCTCCTTGCACCTTCTCGTGCTCGCCGGGAAGGATCTCTTTCTCGAGGACTTTTGTGCGCTTACCCTTGTCGACGCCGGCAACTTTAAGGATCTGAGTAGCATTCAGCCAGCCATCGCTGCGTCGTCGCATGACGGCGACGCCGCTGATTTCGATTTCGTAGACATTGACGCCCGAGTAGACGGCCTGAGGGAGTGTCAGAAAGTGTATTTTAGACCCACCACCGATGCGACAGATGTCCTTACAGTATATATCTGTGGCTTCTCAGTCGCATATGGCATGGGATATCGCTGCGCCTGGTCGCCGAAGCTCCTCGCGTATCCCGGATTCGACACTGGGCCATTTGAAAAGCTCTGGGTGTAGCCAGCAGGAGTGGGTTGGCTGAAGGACTGCCCGTGCTGGCTGCCATCGAACGAGTTGTTGTACCCGTGACTGGCGTATGAGGGCATCCCGTTCGGCTGACTGGCAGACTGCTGCGGTGAGGGCTGCATTCCTCGTTGGTGGTAGGCCTGCGACTGCTGCGGGGTTGGGGGCATTGCGACAGCGTGGAAGGGCCGCGGTGGGCCAGTTTATGGAGGGTGTCTATCACCGGAGGGGTCAGTGGGCGGTGAGCTGTGCGGCGGCGAGGATGACAGCGGTGGTGGTGGTGATAATAGTGGCTCGTGGTGTGTTCGCGCAATGTACGTGACGGAAGCGTGTCGCGTCAGGCGAAAAGGACGGACGTGTTGCAACGGCACTTGCCGCCGTCACTGCCGAGAGTTGTCCGCAACTCAATTGCTTGCACTCAGACTATTGATGCCGCTAATTTGTTGTATCATGGACTGACATGATCTGTTGGACACGACGAGCACACGCGCCGTACAATGGAGGCCGCTTTGACTTGAGACTCACATTCAACGCCTCTACCCGATCATCCAATACCGATGCACCGCGCTCCGCTCGCGCTGCCAGTACGCGAGACCATCATGCCTTGAAGAAAGCATTGTCCGGGCCAAAGACTCTGTTCTCGGCATCTGAACGATCGAAACGAGCGCGACATACTCTGCGCGCTTTGCTGAGAGAATGCTCATACTTGCCGGATCCTGCCGCAAAGCAATATCTTTCTCAGCATGTCTTGTCCCGATTCAGGACGTATGGCTATCGCGCGTGGAAACACCGCAATGAACCAGGGTACAATGCCCGGTTGCAAGAGAAGGAGCGGGAGGCCAGGCAAACTCTGAATCAGCTGAAGAGAGCCAACATCGGCGCATCGAAGTCATTGCTGCGCATCCTGTTCCAGACGTATGGGCGGATTGGTAAGCGCAGGCATGAGTTGATGCGGCCACTCATGACAGGAAATGTAGCCGAAGAGGATGGAGAAGGACTCGAAGGGGCAGCAAAGAATGAAGATATTCGCGATACCAGTACGGAAGTCGATCGTCTCGAACTTGCAGACATTGTGTCTGCGGATATTGCCGCACATGGGCCGAAACCTCGCAAAGAGCACACGATATCTGTGGTCCAGGCCGCAAAGTCAGGCATCGCCATCCCGAAAGCTCTACCCCGACTGACCCCCGAACTGTACAGCCTGGCCAAATCTCAAATCCGGACATCGCCCGCCTCCATGACAAGACCAAATCCTCGCAATCTTAAAGCAGACGTCCCAAAGCTCAACGCCAAAATGCGACCAATGCCGACATCTCGTGTGAAGAACATGACCCAGAAGTGGTATGCCAATACGCTAGATCGATTACTTCCTCCTCTACCAACGTCAGAGTGGCTTCGATTACAAGAGCTGGCTGCTGGCCGTGGCATTCAAGAACAGCTGGCGAAGAGGAGAAAGAGGCCCGAGACTTCATCAAGTGTACCAGCGAGTGCTTTGGAGAGGATACTGTTGCGTGGCACTTTCGACACGCCGAATCCCACCACCAGCGATGTCCACGAGTTTACGCCTCGCTTCATGCAAAGACTGTATGCAGCTGTATTCGGGCAGTGTCCACGAATGGACTGGGATGTGGAGAAGGAGAGGTGGAACGTTACTTGGGGCTCGCAGACACTTTCGCGAGCAGATCGATCTGCGCCGCCATGAAGTCTCGAGCAGTGCTGCAAGATCAACTTCTCAGAGCGTCTGCTCTCGGAAGCCCGCCTCGGCCTCAATCTCAATTAACTCATCATGCCCTACGCTTCAATTCTCCGAGGATTTACTCCGAGGCTCCGACAGCAAGGATTCGCTGGACCCTGCATTTGGCGCCGAATCCGCCAATGCTGTAACAACATTCGACCATCGAAAGCTTACCAGGGACAACACTTTAGACGCTTAGGTATCTCACATCGTCCACTTCTGGTATCCCGACGCCCTCTTCTCACCCAACCTCACTGCAGAACTCGCCACAATGGCTGCTGTCGACCGATCCCAGCCAAGCATCGAACATGCCACAGTCGATGGTGAGAACATGATCACATCTCTTGCGCAACTTAGCCAAGCACATCACTGACAAGCCACAGATATTCCTGAGATTCTCGCCATGATCAAAGAACTGGCCGACTACGAGAACGAACCCGACAAAGTCCTTGCGACTGAAGACTCCCTCAAGCGCACCCTCACCTTCGCACCTTCTCACTCCGGCGCAGTCGCACACACCAACCCGGGCTACGCGAAGACTCTGATCCTACGACTGCCTGCAGAGCCGAAATTTGCAAGCGACAAAGCTGGTGCAGTAGCTGGCATGGCAATGTACTTCAACAACTACAGCACATGGCGGAGCAAGCCCGGGGTCTACCTCGAAGACCTCTTCATTCGACCACAGTATCGCAAGAGGGGTTATGGAAAGTTCTTGATACAGGCGTTGGCCCAAGAAGTCATCAGAATCGAAGGTGGCAGGTTGGAGTGGAGCTGTCTGAAGTGGAACGAGCCAAGCCTGCAGTTCTACAAGAGCCTGGGTGCCGAGAGGATGGATGACTGGGTACAACTGCGTGTGGATGGCGAGGCATTGGTGAAGTTGGCGTTTGGTGGTATGGAGCAGGTAAAGGACAAGGCTTGAAGAGACAGTGTGCCTCCTAATGAGGTAGAGAGCAACACGGTACACGGGGATACGTTTCGATCTGAGTTGAGCCATGACCCTGCATTGCGGGCTCCACGCTTGGTCGATTATTGTAGAACAAAGACCTTGCGGCACTACCTATCATAGATCAGCGTATCGCCACAAATGCTGACCAGGGTAGCAGAGCTCTTCGGCACCTTGCCCGCAAAGTGCTCCCTCCAGCCATCACGATCCTCTGCACTCTGACTCTGAACCTCGACGCGGGATGCTTGGCTCGAGCACCTATCGGAAGTGCCCGACGGAATCCGGCCATAGCAGCAGGACAGAGCTCACGGAAGTCCAGTCAACGGTCCAGAATCATTGGTGCTTCTTTGGAGATGCGCATTGTTCGGGTGATGCAACCACCAACTCAGGCGTGTTGATCCTCCCGTAAGCAGCTTCCATCAACGACACAACATACGTCGCAGCTTTCCTCTTGTCAGTAAGCTGTCTCATTGTTGCAACATGACTATAGTCTCCGGCTTTGGGGCATTGACTCCAAGCACGCAAGTGGCAAATACGTTCTCCAACTACATCAGCGGACAGACAAGTCAGTCTTTCAACAAGGCATTACAGCTGAGCAACCATGAGCAGCTGACACTATGTTCAGTCGTGATGACCGGCACGTTGCCCATGTCTCTGGGAGAACGCCTCGTATATCGCGTTCTCTGGACATCGACCCGCCTATCTCATCCTCGCCTCAAGAACAAAATAGTCTCGAGGCCGTAGCCAAAGATGTCTTCGCCTCCACAGCCTGTAAACCTACCCTCATCGAGCTCAACCACGCCTCCCTCGTCAATATCGAAATCGCCGCCGACCGGATATCCGCCAACATCGACAGAACCGTCATATTGATCAACAGCGCCGCCCTGGTGTCCTTGGAACTACAAGAAATCCCAGACGGCCTCGAACTCCAACTCAGCACAAACCACATCGGTCACTTCTACCTCATTTCCCTCCTGACGCCTCTCCTCCTGGCGAAGAAGACATCCAGAGTCGCAAATTCCAGCAGCATTAGACACAAAGTCTCGCCCACTCGACTCTATGACTACAGATTTACAGGCCGATCTATCCCATCAGGGGAACAGCTTCCACCAGGTCTGCCGATAAACATCACGCCGAATGCTGAGGCGGGAAGGCTGTATCACGTATGATGTGCATATGCGCAAAGTCAGACGGCGACCATCTTGCGCGCTGTCTCACTCAATGAGAAAATTTGGCAAGGTTAGGCTGAGAGCTTTCGCCGTCCATTGAGGTAGTGCGTAGACTGCCGTCTTTCTCAGCCGACGAATAAGTCATTCAGCTGACACTTCGCAGTAATCGAGACAGACCACTCGCATAACCCTCACAAAGGCGATACCCAGCGTATCGTTGGGAATCGGAAGATCTGGAAGACGCATGATCAGGGCATCGCGACGATGCTGGCTGCGGCGTTGGATCCTAAGATTGAAAAAGACGTGAAGGGCGGGACTCGAGGGGGGTCTTTCAACGATTGTCAGTCTGAGGAGGTAGCGGAATATGCGAAGGACTCGAAGATGACGGAGAGGCTGTGAAGGCTGAGTAAGGAGTTGCTTCTGTAGGGGAATGAGGGTGCAGGTGGAGAGTAGAATGAGATGAAGTTGTAAGATCAGTGTGGTGCTTCAGGATGTCTGCGGTGATGCTGGCTGACGTTTCGTCTTCACTCAGGTGGTCTGATAGACTGGTCTGGGAGGACCTGTCCGAGTCCGGTGGATGGACAGTGAGTCCGCAACTCGTTGTTATCGACCTGATTGCGACCGAGTCGTCTTCAACACCAAGCGTTGTAATTACCTATCTCACCAGGCCTTATCGCGCGGGGGTACTGCCGGCCGCAGCAGGTCGTTCGTATGCCTCGCTTGCTTCCTCGTCAGCATCTGTCACTGCACAGTACCCAGCCTCGTTTAATACCTTGGCATCGCTTGAGTCGGTGAGGTGTTCGATTGCTCTGGTGGTGCGCACTTCTGTGAGCTCGATTGCGTCGATTTGCTCTCGCGAGACGTCCTCCCTGCAGACGTTGTGTCGATCGAGTTCTGGTCGTGGACCGACGGAGCAGCGTCCTCCGGACTCGTCAGAGGCCCTCTTTATGATGCTCGTCCGGTCCCTCCGGCACACGCAAACCGCATGAGTATTAAGCCGACGCTTGTCTCACATCTACATGGCCTGCCGACGAATATCCGCCTGCGGAGAGCGACGGTCAGTTGGCGAATGGATACTACGATGACGTCTGGCTCAGACCACGCAGTCAGCATGCCCGGAATGCCGGTACATCTACTCTACGATTGGTGCATTCGAATCTTGGTCGGTCCAGCTGATCGCTGCGAGCACGTTGTTGTTTACGAGCTAGCTAAGTAAAAGTGCAAGGCACTAGCCTCACAGTGTGATAGCCTTGATGCTCAAAAGGCCTTGCTGCCTCAGAACAAGATGCAACCTGATATCGCTCGCCAGCCGACCGCAGATGACCCTGAGTCCAAACATAGGCACAGCTTTTGCGAACAAGATGTTAGAGGAACCTGAATCCTACTTTCCTCCCGCAGACTACTGGCCGATAGGCCAGCCCATCGTCAACTTCAAGGCGAAGCCGGAGCCATTGCTGCCTACACCAGTATCCTCTCGTGGCGCTCCATCGTACAATGGGAGCACCTGCGACAGGATTCACCAGGAAGCCACTATCTCCACTCAACAGAGCTCACAGTGTTCGTGTCCGGCGTCCGACCTCTGCATTTGCGAAACCATAGGACTCCTGCTAGGCTCGTCGAAGCTCCTCCACGTAGCGGCGGAGTGGCATCCGAGCGCCTTCGACGGACTGTCAGCGTACTTGTGTGGTGCAAAGACGACACCTGCGTTCTTGAGCCTTTCTGCTGGGCTATCGAAGCTAGAGGACATTCTCTACAGGATCTTGGCCGTGTTGTCGCAGACTTCGGATCAAGTCTCGTCGGCTCTGATTCTTGCCCGATGGCGGTTCACAAGTGCGCCATCTTATGCAGATGATGATATCTGCGCTACCGTTCGTCGGCGATTGGAAGGCTTGGGAATAGCTCCTGTCGATCTCCTTCCACCGTTACAGCATGACTTGCATATGTTGCTTGCTTGGTACGACTTCTCGGGCGAGCAATTTCAGGCGAAGCTGAGGAGTTTGAAGGTCGGTCAAGAATGATCGTCGTCGACAGTGAGAGGAGAGCTGACGTGAAGCAGTCGAAGGAACAGAATCCACATATTGCTCTACTGCTTGAAGCGAATCAACGATTGGCACAGTATACGGTCAGGGCTTTAAGTTATGGTAGGGCAGAGATGGTCCAGGATCTTCGTGCAAAGATCGATGAGCTTGCCAAGCAAATGATGTTGAAAGACACATTTTCAGCATCTTGAACAGCAACGAACGGCAACGACCAACGACCATTTACTCCGGTCTGGTATTCTGCGTCGGACGTTGTGGCCGCTACCCGTCAGTCGTATGTGTGGTGTCAAGCAGCCGCTCTGAGTTGGTGTAAGATTGGCAAAGGACTCCGCCGGCCTAGAACTTTTCCCAAGTATGATGATGGCCTCAGCGTCCTGACTTGGTCATAGTGGTGGCGCGGTCTGCTACGATGCTGCTGATGTAGGATGGTTACATAGCTCTTAGGGCATCTGCTGACAAGCACCGCAAAAGTCTGACCACAGTGCTTCCAATGTCTCCTGGCCATCAAACTGGACTTCACCCGTGCAGCGTGCACGGAAAACGCAATATCGCAGCCTGTTATCGGCCGCAAATTCATTCGTCAACAGCAATGGCCAATTCAATCTCGTGACGCTTTTCTTAACGCATGAAGTCGCCTATCATTTCTTAGACATGCGGCATTCCGATCTGACAGAGTGCTCCAAACAACGCGGGAACGATCTACTTGGAACGATATGCTCAACAAAGCTATGGATGGTGCATGTGACAGTGACTCGTTCCTGGTCGAAGCCGAACTCACAAGACCAGACCAAAGAACGGAGCGCTGCGAAGTAGTGATCAAGTATCTCTCGCCGTGTTAAGAAGCCGCAAGAGACAACTCGAGACCCCGAATGACATCCAAGGACAGTACCGAACGGCAGCTACCTTGGCAATTCTGATCGCTCTCTCGCCGAAGAGGGAATCATTCCGACTCATTGCGGCCAGCAGACGATTGACAAAAGAGGATCTCTCTCACTCCAAAAGAGGATCTCTCTCACTCGACCGACGTTTGCATCCGACCTGTTGAGCCGAGCCCGGATCTGACACCGACTTTACGACCACAAATGCATGAAGGGTTGCTGGTCGCTGGGGCAAGATGCAACTATCGCTATACGTTGTCTCGTATATGAGTGGAGGTATGATGTGGCAGTAGCTGAACCTGAAGCGGAGTTTCAGGGTAATCTAGCCCCGGGCTGCGCTGGTGAGGTACCGAAGGATTTTGCAATGAGTCTAGACTTCTGGCGATGTGGTGACTGCGAGTAAACGATGCCGTAAGCTACACTCTCTGCTGGACGGAAGGGTCGAAAAAAAGGGGACGCTTTATCTCTGCCTGAGACTTCCTGACCACCGTGCTTGCCAGCGAGCGTGTGATGAAGTACAGGCCACCTGACTCATGCCTGCTGCAATCATGAAGCTTCGTCCAGAAAGAGCGTCGTTGTCGTCAGTTGTGATTGCTATGGCTCGGCAGCAGCGCTCTCTGTCATTAGAGCTCCTTTTGGGACACCGCTCCAACTCACATCGAAATCATCACGAGACTGGTTGATTTTTGTGGTAAACGACTTGTCAATCAACATAATTTTCATCGTATCACACTCCGGCTATTCACGCAACCCCTTGAAGCGCATCATTACAATAACAATCTTGCTCGAAGCTTCGGTCTCGCAATGAAAGTCATGGCACGACGAGCAAAGGTACATTCTCCTCGGAAGTCACCCATTGAGAAACGACTTCTGCACCAACGAGGACGCTTACGCAGTACGACTCATCCCTACTGACCACAACCACGACTGACACCGTCTCGAGACAGAACGAAGCAAAGTCCAAAGCAACCACAAGCACCACACCTCCACCTCCACTCCTGTCATCCAACACACCCTCAACCGCATCAACAACCGCTCAACATAATCACAACCCTCCCCAACCCCCATACCCCCTCAATCCGTCTACACCCTCAACCGACCCACCCCTCTTCTTCTCCAGAGCAATCCCCACCCCGACGCCTACCTCTACTAACGATACCACTGTCCCTTCACCGATCCCACCTCCGGCCTGCTCTACACCAGCACTGAACAATTCACGCTGCATCAGAAAGCGCTCCTCTTCAACGACACCGCTACCGCCGCGGAGATTATGACGTGCTCCTCAACTAGGAAACAGAAGCGGCTGGGTAAGGGGATTGAAGGGTTCGGACAGAGTGGTGGGAGGGAATTGTGGAGGGAGGGAATTGGGAGAAGTTTCGGCGGGGGAATAGAGGGTTGAGGAAGGTTTTGGTGGGGACCAGGGGGAAGGGAGTTGATGGAGGCGAGTCCGTTTGATCGGGTATGGGGAATTGGGAAAAGGGCTCGTGAGGTAATGAGTCGGCCTAGGGCGTGGTGGGGGATGACTCTGCTGGGTAAGGTGTTGATGGGGGTGAGGGTGTGGATTGCGGCGGAGGAAGATGGTGATGAGGGTGATGTTGTTGCTCAAGTTTGGCGGAGGTTTCCGGTACGTTTTTGTGAGTGAGGAAGAAGTCTGCAGTCCAATATTTCTGTATTGCCGATCTGACTGCGCTGGGAGGGTACCATCTTCGCGAGCCTCGAGTTCCATGTCTCGCGTTTGTAGCAGTAGCGTATCATCTCGCCGTGGATGTTTCGACGATTCTCATACAGACTCGAAGATCCATTACCTATCATCGCAGTATTGGGCCGCCTGAGCTCGAGTGTTGCTATACGCAGCTCGCAAACTTCACCAATCCTACGTCCTACGACCTCTCAATCCTCCTACTCCTGACGCTAGCCGTTCAACATAGCCTGCACTTCAAGATTGTGTCCTTCCCTCTCAGCCTTAAGCTGCCTCTTCCCATCTTGACGCAAGCCTTCTAACATAGCCTGCACTTCCCCAGTAGTAATTCTCCCCCATCGATCCCTGCCTCTCCCCCATCCCTGCAAAGATGTATCACGACCACCACCACCCCAATCCAATCTCCCCTTCCACCGCTTCATCACAGACCCTCATCGCCACCATCCACCCTCCAGTCTCACTCACACCCACTCTGCCAATCCATCTTCGTGTCCTTCCTCCTCTTCACCACTAAATTGCACGGTGCACTGGTCGATGTAGAAGAATTGTTGGTACTTTGGGTAGGTAGAGTGGCGAAAAACCCTATACCACACAGGCAAGAAAGATCTCATTGCGCCCTGAGTATGATAGTCGCCGCTGTCGGACCTAGTCTGCGGTGCTGATATGTTGCCTATCGAACAGAATTCCGAAGCGCCACCAAGCCGCGCTCATTCTATGCAGGAGTCATGATATATCTCTGGATATCCTCCTTTCCTTATCGTCGATTCCGTCCCAATGCAAATTCGAATCCAATGCCACCGAACAAATCGATCCCCATCTCCTCACTAACGAACGATCAACGCCGACGACTCCCCTCCGTCGTACCATAACTCTCCTCACTAACGAACGATCAACGCCGACGACTCTCCTCCGTTGTACCATAACTATCATAACTATCATAACTACTCCTCCTCCTCGACGCCTGCGGTCTACTCGGTGCCTTCCTTCTACTCAAACTCCTCACCCGATCCTTCACACTACTCACAAAACTCTGACTCCGCCGTCTCGCCCTTCGATCCCGCTCCCGCACTTCATCACGACTTCCATCCCGCCCGGTCCTGCGGACATCATCCATATCCCGCCCGGGCACGGGGTACGCCACTTCGCCGTATTTATTCGCTTTCGCGTACCGATCCCCGGAATCTCGACGGTTACCGTACAATTTCCGATTCTGACGCTTTTCGACTTGTTTTTCGAGCGTGTTGGCTGCGATGGCGCCGACGATGAGACCGCCGAGTGTGCCGAGGGCGTTGTCGGTTACTTCGTGTGCTATCCACGCTCCGCCTGCGCCGCCGGCGAGTTTTGCTGCCAGGCCGCGTTCGCCCTCGGAGCTGCCGAAGACGTCTCGGCCGCCTTTCTTGGGGTCGGAGGGGTAGCCTGTGACTTTTTCGCGGATGCTGTCTTCGTCTCTTTTTCTACGACGTTCGCGGTCGCGGCTTCGATCGCGTTGGCGTGAGCGTTCTTCGAAGTAACGGCGGTCTCTTTCGCGTTCCCATTCGATGCGGTCTAGATCGCGTTCGCGTTCGCGTTGCTCGCGCATGAGGTCGTCTTCGTAGGCCTCTCGTTCGGTGTAGGCTGTTGGTGGAGGTTCTGGGCGTTGGTAGGTGTACGCTTCTTCTACACCTCGTCGCCATTCTGCTTCTGCTTTCTCGTCGTCGTAGGGTGTCATGGCGCTGTTCGGATCGACTTGCTGGTGGGATTGACTGCTGGGATCGCTGCTTGGTGCGTATGCTCGATCGAAGTATTCTGTTGGAGTAGGACGATGTTGCTGCGGACGAGTGTCTGATGGGGCTGCGCCATAGTTGGCATAGTCTGGGAAATGGTCTGACTGTTGTGGGTGTTGCTCGTATGGGATGTACTGATCGTCGTAGGCTGTCGTCGGGGGTGGTTCAAAGTATGGCTGGTCTTGAGGCTGCTGTTGCTGTTGCCGTTGTCGTTCTGGTCGTCCTCGATCGTTTCTGTCGTCATGGCGAGATGGAGAGTATGAAGAGCGGTGGCCTTGTCCCGCAGGCGGACTGCGGCTCGTTGGATATTGATCTGGTCGCGACATCCTGCCGTGGTCCGTACTGTGAATCACTCCTGGCTGCAAAGCTATCACGCAAGCGTGCTGTTACGAGTCACGACGGAACGATGGTTACAACTAAATGAAACATGAAGAATAAGAAATTCTGCGTACCACACCTACCTGGCGCCTCGTCCACGACATGACGTCGTTGGTATAGCCCAGGATGCCAGGGAGTCGTCGCGCGCGAGCATTCAGGATCGTCGCGGCTGTCTCGCTTGATTGGGCATCGTGGTCATGGCGGAGGCGTGTGCGTCATCCTGGGCGTGGGTGTGCGACCACGTTGCAGTGCATTGCATGCTGCAAGTGAACATCACCATCTCGAGCATTGATTTGGAAGGGAGTCATCGGTTGGAAGAAGGAATGATGAGAGGGAGAACGTGGAGAGATGAAGTGATAAACGCTTCTCTGGCCATCGCCGGCTCCGTCTCGGATGCTCCCACAGAACCATCATCAAGGCCGCGGACGCCATGGTTTCACACATGTAGCCGCGAAGCATATCGTCATCACTCGTTCCGCATGTCAACCTGTTCATCTGTGTGGAAGACTAAGACAGGCTTCTCCTGCGATGGGGGAGGAAGCCAGGCGACATGCGTACCCTCGGCACCATCTCAACGAGGAGTCTGAGAAGCTGGCGACCAGGCTGATGCGATAGTGACTCGACGTCACTGCACATACTCCAGGGACATCCTTATGCTATAATGCAGTACGGCTCGTGCTGGCGAACCATTGCAAATACATGTACGCATAAAGATCGACATTGCTGCTTGTACAGTGCATGAGCTTGTCTGCGTGTGCAAGTGCTTATCTACACAAGGCTGACGTGACCGACCTGTTGACGTGACCCCAAAAAGTTCCGAGTGTGTTCAATGCTAGTATATGTACGTCGCAACTTGGTCGACTCCCACTATACACGTTGTTGTCGGACGGCTTGATCCGCAACTCCTTCTTCGCCAAAAAATCATGCAACGATTCAGTCGTTCGCCGTGGAAGTCTTCCAAGCTGAACTCAATGTCAAATACAGAGGACCTCAACGGCATGATCTCATGGTGCACAAGATGGCAGACTTTTGAAAGGACGATTGCATTCTCCGTCCGCCTCGATGTGTCCTGAGCTCCGTCGGATCGGCTGTGCATTCGAAAGGATTAGGCGAGCCATCGTATACATGTATCGATTGATGTGCACTCGTAGTCCGGCGGGAAGCCCGAGGATAGATGCCTCTCGATGAGGTTCGCTCCATATAGGCATCGCGCTGGCGCTGAAAGAGAATTGCACTGCGACGGCGTCAGGATAGATTTGCTTGAAGCCGCGATGAGTTCACTTGATGGCGCCACCTTTCCCGGCATGAGGATCATGATGTTTCTCTCACATAATGGCGCCAAGGCTGGATACATAGACGATATGCCTCCTACGCGAACATGTCGCCTATCTCGAGCCTCAGGCTGGGTGACTCAGCCACGTTAAGACAGCAGCGGGGTCTGAATCTCTCGTATCAACATGCTTCCTTCCTTCACTTCTGACTCCTCTCTATTTCTACATATCGTTACAACTTCATCATGATGATGTCTCGTCATCGTCCAGTTCATCGTATCGTTGGCTTCAGATACCTGATAGCCAGGCGCTCCACCATGACCGCGAAGCCACCGCCGACGGCGTCGCCTACAAAGTTACCCGTTCCCAGATGACTCTGGGCGAAAGCGCGCGTCGCATCGTCGCGATTCTTGAAGTCCTCCTGCAAACCGTACGTACAGTTGGTTCGAGCGACTCCACAGCAACCGCCGATCACGAACATGACCAACACCCAGACGGTGTAGTATGTCAAGAATGGCACGAACAATTGAATCACGCCAATCACGCAGAGGAACATCTGCAATGCGGTCCAACACCAAACATTCCGCTTCGGCCAGATGGCTGCAACTGTGCTGAAAACAAAATTGCCAACACCGGAGATTAGAACTGTACACGTCAGCTGACAATTCAATAGATGCGTGGTGAAGTGGGACTCACAGATTATCTCGAATTGGAGATTACCCTTCGGCGCTGCCTTGAAGCGGCTCAAGTTCTGCAAGACTGGTGTGCAGCCCATGGTAGCTACGTTGGCTGCCACAGATAATAGTATGAAAGCCAGTAGGTTCTTCGGCAAGATGGTCCTGCAGAATAGCCTCCATCGAGACGGCGGAGTATCGCTCTGACGAGCCGTCGCATCCTCCCCGTCTAAGCTCTTAGCGTACGCAGCGCTCTCGATATCGTTGCTGTCTGTCGTTGCCGCTTTGCGAGACGCGATGCGGGATTCCTCCGCGGTCCGTATACATGACTGATCCATCAGGAACCTCCACACGAGGAAAATCAGCGGTCCCGTCGAAATGAATACCAACAGCGACCGGTGCCACTCTTGCCCGAAGATGGCGAGAAAACCAATCAGCAAAGCCGGTCCGACGATTACCGCCAGACCGCTGCCAGCACTGAGGGCCAAATTCGCCTCTGCGGGAAAAAAGACAGCCAGAGCACTAAAGGCGCTGTATCCGAAAGCATGCACGAAACCACCCAGCATCGCACCTATCGCAGGTCCAGCTTCGCTCTCGGCCATTCCTTTTCCCAGTGGCTTCGGCAAAGTACAGACGGGGTACAGCAGCATCGTCATGGCTGTGCAAACGTATATCTGCGTCCGGTACGTGAAGCGTCGCATGATGAATGGATTCGCCAGAGAGGTAGCCGCGGCGACTACGGAACTGCAGACCTCGAAGACGCCGGTATACCCTGTGAACATCGAGCTGGCGGCTGTGGCTGTTATCGTTGCTGGTAGAGTGATCTGCAGCACTGTCAGCATGTTGTCTAACATCTTGGACGAATTACTCTTACGAGAAGTCCCATCAAGAAGAACGCGATCGCCGCTTTCGTGAAACGCAGCCTTTTCACGCGATGGTCTTCACGTTCGCTGCCGCATGTTTCCGCATCCACCACTGTAACGACTGCACCCATCTCTTCGCTCGTTGCCGCTGGGGCGTGACTCCCGATGCTTTGGTCCATTCTTGTCGATGGTACGCCTGCGAAAGAAAAGTGCGACGAGGAATGCGCGCTATTATACGCAGAGTGCGTGGTGCGTTGAGGATATGAAACATTCGATGCCATATCAGCCTATCGAGATTTTACCTCCCCCACTGTGTTGGGAGGAGGTGGTAAGCAGAGGTTGATATTGCTGACAGGTGGGTCTGACGACTTTTCTTGAAAGTGGGCATTTTCTCTGGCGTGTTGGACGTCTCCAGTATAGCGTTGACGCTGGTATGGGTCAGAAAGAGGGTGGGACAGAAAGGCTGCGTATTGATTCGAATCCTGAAATGCTAATGCTTTGATACAGAGCGCCTCGCGCGCAATATACTCATGCTCCAGCGCTGGAAAGACGACCTCGCACTCCGGACGGCATCTATATCCTCTGGGTATCATCTACGCGCTATATGAGACGACTCGCCTCAATCGTACAAATTTCCCTGCACCTCCTCACCACCATCGGGCCACTGAGATACCTCATTGCTACCCTCACGCTTGGTATTCTGCTCCATGGCAATCTCTTCAGCGTCCTATGTGGCCTCCTCTTGGTACTCGCCACCGATGGTATCGGCCTGCTCCTCCAAGGCTTCCTCCTTCTTGAGGAACGCCGCCATCTCCGCAGCCATGCTGGCTTGCGCTTCCCTTATCACCGAATCATCGTCCCCACCGACTCGAGGAATCTGGGTGGGGCCGCCTGCGAATGGGCCGAAGTATCTCTGCGGTATCAAGTTGACTTGCGCGGCTGGCGGCAGCACAGAGAGAGAAGGTGCGCTGGCGGAGCGAAGGGGAGCGAGGGGGGAAGCTGGTGCATTGGCCGCAGACATATTGCTGAGGGTCAGCAGAGCGGAGGCGGCTGTGACCTCTTTCACGCTGCGGGACTCGAGTGCTGCCAGGATCTCACTCGCAACTCGAAGCGTCACAATCCGCGCGCGATAAATCGAGGCAGGTTGTGTTGCTGTGGCGGGTCGGAAGCGCATGTGTAGAGGTGCTCGAGGTTGCATCGCCGCTGGCGCTGTACTCGAGCGAGGTTGAGATGAGGCGGTCGCGGTGGCGGCGCTGGCACGACCACGGGGCGTGAGGTTGCTGGCCCTCCTGTCTGGCTGTCAGTACTGCTACGCTCCGACGATGGTTATGGAGAGACATACCACTGCGTAGCACCTGGTCCGACCACCGCTGTCTGAGGAGGAGCACCTGCGGATGGGAGGCCTGGCACCCACACTCCGTGGCCTCTGTGGTGCGAGTCCTGGTGATGCTGGCGGGTGTATGCTTCGTCTCTGTCGTAGGTCTGGCCGCTAGTACTGGAGGAAGACATCTTGCTGTGGCACCTGGTGTTGCGACTTGTTGAGTTGATGTGCGACTTGTCCTCGCGAAGAGAAGAGTTGGGTTCATGCCAGGAGTTATGATGGAAGCCGCCTTGGCACACTAGCGTTTCAGGTGGCGGGGAGTGAATGATCAGAAGTGTATAGGGGGTACTTCGTAGGCATTCGAGTGCGTGGAGTGTATATGTCCACTTGATGGGTATAGGAAGTACAGGAAGGGGATGATAGACTCAACAATGTCAAGTAGAGAGCGACCTATATTCTGATGTATATCCTCGCAGCTGCCTTTGATGGGAGTAGCAAGCTTGTTTCGATGTTTGCTATGGCTATCGACTGAGAATAGAGACTCTGATCGAAGACGCTTCCATGCAGCGATGATCAAAACTACTCGTCGTCTTTGACAACGCATTAGCGGGCATCAAATCGTACTCGCTCATCACATTTCCTCTGTCTCTATTACACTGCACGTAGTATCGCACGCTCTAAAAGATACACCGAGGATTGCTAGGCAATTTTGGCACAAGTAGCAGCGGTCCTTCTCGGATATGTCCCGCTAACGATCGCGTCTACAAATGTATAGCAACGAATCAAGATCTTAAATCCGGGTTTCGTAGTACTGTGCTCCGCTGACTGCATTGGTTGTGTGAGATCGTCCTTGATGCCCTGACAATTTCCCACTATACGCTATTCTCCAGCGCCTGAATGGCACCTCCGAGCGCTTTCGACTCCATCTCGTTGTCCGTTGACGTCGTGCTCCCGGAACTCAATCTCAAGCTTGTGTCTTGTGCTGTTCTGGTTGCCTTGTCTAGACTATCCATTGGATTTGGAAATGCTTTACCTCCCGACGAGATTTTGGAGCGTGAACAGAACCATCGCTACCAGTCGACACAGAATTCGGTCCGGGAACTAGACGTTGTTCGACATTGTCTGCGCTATTGCCGTAGTGTTCTCGGGACATATTGTTGTCGTCTTTGCGTTCTGGTTCAGGACTGTGCGCACTGTTCCCCAGTCCTTGTCCCATGGGCATGGAAATCGGTGAGGTTGATGGGCTTCGTATCCATGGTTCGTACCGGGTTGACTTGGAAAACTGTGTTGATATTGTATATCTCCATGTATGAGGCTCGGAGTTTTTGCAAGAGTATCGACTAGCCGCGATGAGGACGTGAAGGCAGCAACTTCTTTGATGATAGGTGAGAAGGGAACCACACTTTCATTATTCTGGTTGCGTCGATCAAGTACTCAAAGCCAACGTGACGAGTTCTGACGCTCAAACCACAGCTCTCGAGGTCGCTGCTGTGTAGAAAGAGCAATTATTGCCGGTGGAGTAGTGTCGCGATCCCGCCATGAAGTCATTATACTTCAGACACAGCCTATACTCAGACAGAGAACAGTCTGGTTGACATCCCCGGTATAGGCTCAATTTTCTACATTTCCCCACGTCTTGACTTCTTCTTTTGAAGGCCACCGACTTCCCTCATCAAGATTTCAGCGACATCGCCTCTTCGTTCAGGTCGCAGGAACTCCTTTTCCTCGCTCGCCGGTGGATAGACCAGAATGTTCGTCGTCGCTCTTCTTGCTCCGTACCTGGCAGCTCTTCGTCTGGACCTTCGCTGGGCCGTGATATGGTTGTTCCTGATGTAGCCTATCTATTCGCCCCGATCAGTCCGCTCCCTGCCCACGGCAGCGATCATGAGAAGGAAAGTACTTCGCCAAGGCAAAGACGTCATATCATTGGCTTCAGGTTGGTGCCTTCAGCATGTTTGATGTCTGGACCGTGATCAGTAACAATGCTCGAGCTACAGAACCCGGCTACACGACACCGTTTCGGCAAGTGCGCGGACCTCACTTAGCCGTGTCGGTCTCCACGCGCCCGTGTGTCCTATTCATGATTCTAACGTTAGGGTGCCGACCGATCATCTCGAAACATCCAAGGCTATTTAATGAGCATTTATGCCAACTCGCGAGCAAGTATAGTGAGTAATGGAGAGCTTTCTGCAGCTCTGTCACGTGACGTATCGAACGGCAATAGTCCTCCCAGTCCCTTCGTCCGCAGCAGATACATTTTCAAAAGAATGTCGGTGGGCAGGCTGCAACAGGAAAGCTCATGGCGGAATCGGATACGCGGGGCATCGGCGCGCCGACATGATGGTATCCATTTCGGGGGTACCGTGACGGTGGCGCATGTACATGTCAACGTCCGAGATGGAGTTCTGAGAGAGTGGTCTCTACGAAACGGCGCCTCGATCGTCGTGTAGTTACTGCTGACCTCAACCGCATATCAATAGGTCGATTCCGAGATCGCCCGAAGCCGAATCGACAAAGGTCACGAGAACGTTGAGTCCTCGTCAGTGCACGCCTTAACCTCAACGGACCAACGCTGAAGCCTTGGAAGGATCCAACGTGAACGCACGCCAATCGCAGCATCTCCTAGCTTAGGAATGGCCGAAAGGTGGCAAGTGTCGTCGACGAAGGAGTATTGTACGCACTCATTATCGCCAATGCATGCATGAAGACAATCGTCTACAGACGCTGCTTGCAGGCTCCGCATTGGGTCGACGCTGCTGTAGTTGTCCCAGTCGTCAACACGACCAGATCTGATCACCAGGCGGGGTTTTATGAACTGTGTGAACACATCGCTGCCGCGAATCACCTCGTCAGGCTGGCCTCAATCAGTATAAGGCGGATTGCACGCGCAGGCGAGGGACCATACCTTTTCGCGAAGCCATTCCTGCTCAAATTTCCACAACTCAGCTACACCACTGGACGACACCCCGCGATAAGATACTACGGGAAGGCACCATCTCCGCTCACCATTACTCTGTTCGTCCAAGTCAAGCGATCCGGGGCTATGAGCACCCAACATAGGTGATACGATTGTCGGATGGACGCCGGCACTGTTAAGTGCTTCGTCCAGCACAGCATCAGTAGACGACAGTTTTCCGACCATCGTCTCCCACTCGGAGAATTGGCCTTTCAGGTGCTGTGACACAAGCTTCATAGAAGGTTCAGAGAGGATGAAGCCAGATCCCGGTTCGGCAGTCCCAGAACGATTTCTAAATGCCATGATGTAGTGCCGGTCGGTAGAGTCGAGTCTTCGAAGCCATACAAGAAGGCTGCTCCGAAATACAAAGGTATTAGTCGGCAGGAACACGTACCATTTCATGTCGGGATATTCGGCAAAGGTCTGGCTGATCATGGGCAGGATCTTCCATTTGTCGAGGTTCTGCGTCGTCCTCTCAGAGTGCCATATCTCCTCATCGTCGAGGACATCCGGACCGCCCTCCTGCAGTCTTCGCCATAGATCGAAGTCCTGGTGAGACGAGCGAATCACTGGGCTCACTAACGACAGAGCGTCCCGTACGCTGTGACCTCGGAAGCTCTCAGCCCAGTCCGAGAAAATCAAGTACTTTGGATAGCAGGAGAAGGTGGTTTCTAGATGGATCGGTAAGCGATCATTTAGCTCTGCTGCGCTTGTCTTGACGACAACGACGGTATCGCTTGCGCCGGGCAAAAGTTGACAAGGTCGTTGAGCAGACATCGAACCCCGCGCTCGCTCCGGTACAGCCTTATGACCCATTTGTGGTGCTCCGGCCAACCACCATCCGAGTGTCAAGAGACTGCATAGCACGAGCAAGACTCGACGAGCACCGCGTCTTGGCAAAGGTAAAAGCAGTGGCCATCGCATCATGATGTGGAACGGGACTAGAGAGACTTCTCAGATCGGTAATGTGTCGTCCGTACTAACATGGGCATTTGAAGTAGCATCTCAAGTGCCAGCAGGAGGACCGAGGCCATGTCCAGCAGATGTCCGACGTGCTGGGATCATTGCAAGCGGCACAAAGGCTGATCACATAAACCTTATCTGATGCATCCGTTCGCACGGGAGCAAGAAACATTCAGACTTCGTACTGCTGTTTCGGACCGAGAAGTACAGGAAGACCAGAAAACCTCAAGCTGCCTTGTTCTCATTCATGTCCATTTCGGGTAGGGTTCAGGCAGGTATTCAGGCTGATCGTGCAGAAGGCCAACGCTGTGATCGCTTGAAACCTCGGCCTGTCATTGTAACGATAACAGGTAGTCCGAAGGCTTCGTAGCTTCGTTGTCACCACGTACTGAGTCTCTTCGAGAGCAGACGAGGCTGATGCCGATGTTAACGTGTGAAATCAAAACAGAGGGAGGTGTCAAAGCACTTAGTCAGCACTCTCTTCGGCCCTTCTACCGAAAGTCCGCCTCGAGACCACGTGACCCGAGCAGGATGACAATTGCTTACAGCATTGCTTGCACTAGCATTACAGCCCATTGCAAAACACCACATCATATCCTGAGCAGTATATATGGCCATCCCGCGGAAAGGTATGTGATCTCTATGTCTTCAGGAAATCAGTCCACGCCCCAGGCACAACCGCAATCGTCCTTTCCTATCAAAACAGTCGCCACTTTCGTAGCACTTCTGGCAGTCATTCTGGCGTTGTATACCCCTCTTCGATCAGCTCTGCCGAAGCTATCCAGGACGACTCTACCCATCTCACAACACACTATCAAACGCACGATGGCGACAACTACGGCTACGACCACGAACGGCACGTCGAACCTGAAGATCACGAAACGACCATGGAATGGCAGAGGCCATGCTGATCATGGCTGGCTCTACACATTCCACACCTTCTCCTTTGCCTCGTACTACGACCCAAAGTACGAGTCTTTTGGTCCTCTGCGCGTCATCAACGAGGATCGCGTCGAAAGAGGCACTGGCTTCGGTCGTCACAGCCATGCTGAATTCGGTATCTGGTCGTACATCATTCAAGGCGAGCTCGAGCACAAAGACAGCATGGGCAACTTGGAGAAGCTGAGAAGAGGCGAGGTACAGTTCACGAACGCTGGAACGGGCATTTCGCACTCTGAATACTGCCGGAATCAAGAGGAAGATGTGCACTTCTTGCAGATTTGGGCAAAACCCAACGTCAGAGGTCTCAAGCCTTCGTACTGCACGCGCAAGTACACAGATGAGATGAAAACGGACAAGCTCGTGAGGATCATGGAATCGAAGGACAGGCACAGTGGACAAGATGGACCGACAGAGCCTATTGAGATCTACTCAGATCTGAGCATGGATGCTTCCATCTTGACACCGGGCAAGAAGGTTGAGCACCAGCTGGTGAAGGACGGAGAGAGAAACGTTTATGTACATCTTGTCATGAACGACCGTAAGCAGCCAAAGACTGGCGGCGCAAAGATCAAGATTGGAGACGTCGAGCTTGGAGAGGGCGATGGTGCATTTGTCAAAGGTGCTTCGGGACCTGCAAAGATCGAAGTCGAGAGCATCGGCGACAAGCCAGCGGAGTTCTTGTTGTTCGATATGGGGGAGAAGTAGTGCTTGGGCAAAATCTCGGCAGTGATGAGAATACAGTACCTTCGACGCCCTGTTTTCAATTGAGCCGTATTTGCTGATGACTTTCGTGTTAGACACTTTGTAGATGGCGCCGCTGACCGGAGTGATGCATGTGGCCTCATGGCATTCTCAAGTTTCTGGCTATCGTCAAGTTACAACTTTGCGGTCGTTCCAGACATCAACACTAACGACCAATGTCGCCGAGCCGTGAAACGCTGGTCTTGACGATGGTGCGCAGGTGCCGCGACTGCCACATACGCAACCATCTCAAGCCTCTTCCACTCTGCACAGCTCAAGCCGCTCATCACTATCACACATCGTAACGGCCTGGTTCGACACCATTATACCCACGCCTGGAAGACCGACGACCAAGGAGTCGTATCTGTTGCTTGAGCGAATGGGTGTTCGAGCTCTTCGTTGTGACATTCCAATACTACTTGGTCTCGGACTGCATCCAGCAGTGCCGGCATGTGCATCTCAAAGAAATGTCTCATCACATGGCCGGTTACACGGCCCTGAGATTTGGTGGCGTCCGCCTCGTTTCAGGAACAAAACCTCTGGCGTGCAAGCCGAGGCAAGATGGTAGCGCGTTTTCATAACCACACTTGCATCTTGATCGAGCTCCGCCCTCCCACTTCTACCAAGATCACCAGTACGGAGGAAAACTCAGCCAACATGCATTACACTTCAGCATTGAGCGCGCTCGTTGCTGGACTAGCTACAGTCAACGCCCAGAGCACGACATGCCACTCATATGTGATCATCAGCATCCGAGGAACATACGAGCTGCAAGGACGAAGCATTGCGTTCACGTCTATGATCAATGATACCTTCGCAGCCATCCCTGGTGGCATCGAATACGATGCCGTCTACCCAGCAGCTGTAAATCAGACAGCTTACCTTGGTGCCGATGATGTAAGTCGCATGTTGTTTCCATCACATCACAATGCTAAACATCCCTCGTCCAGGTCACCCGCTACATCACCACTGGCCTCCAATCCTGCCCGAGCCAAAAATACGCAATCCTAGGCTATTCACAAGGCGCCTCCGCCACAATGCTCACCCTCGCAAACATCACCGACTCCTCAACTCCCATCTACAACGCCATCAAAGCAGTCCTGGTCGTCGGCAACCCCTACCACGTCCCCAACGCCACCCTCAACATCGACGAGTTTGGCGGCTCTTCGACCCGGAAATATCCCGGCGCCACCTATAATGCTAATAACGCCAGCACGAGAGGTATCCCGGAAATCTACTACCAGAACGGAAAACTTCTGGATATCTGCCATACCGAGGATATTGTGTGCGCGCCCGGGTATCCCAACTCGAGTTTCTCGCCGGGGCATTTGCATTATGGGGATGCGAATGTGCAGACTCTGGGGAAGAACTTTCTGATTGAGAAGTTGGGGATGAATGGCACTAGTTCTGGTGGAGGGAGCGCGAATGCGACAGCTTCGGCAATGCCGGCGGCTTATACTGGTGCTGCGAGTAATGTGCAGAGTCGGAGTATAGTCGGAGCCGTGATTGTGGTGCTGCTTTCGGGTGTTCTGGCGACCATGCTGTGAGTTGACTGACCTCGGAGCATATGCCAAAACATCACCAGCAGTGGACACTCGCTGCGCAGACAGCGATTTTGTATGAACACGATACGGGACGTCAAACACTCAATGTCCTATTGATACTAGTCATTCTGCACTAGTACTTGCACAGCCCCATCGCCTGTCTCTCCGTCTTAGCTCTGGACGACCATGAAATTCACCACCCCTGCATCACCTATTCCCTACGACCTCCACCCTGCACGGATCCCAGCCATCACCTCATGGTCCAACGTAGTAAAGCCCGCCGATACCTGCGGATCTTGCACAGTCACCCTCGTCGCGATCCAAGCCCAATGCGAAGTGTCCAGCTTCGCATCTGGACGTGCAGCGTCGTATTGCTCAGCAAACTCCAAGTATTGCGTAAGCCTACCGCGACCCTTACACATTGGCCTGTTTGCAGCTGGCACCGGACCATAGATCTGCTCCAGCTTGACGTGCCCAAACGCTTCCTTTGTTGTGCGGGTATTGGTGTACTCACTCCGCAGCCGCCATTGATCCGCTGTTAGGTCTGTGTGAGCTCCATCTGCATCGACAAGCTTCTTGTTGTATTTTGTCCCATCGGCGAACTTGTCATGGCAAGCGAGGAAGCCGCCTTTGGAGTACTGGTACTTGAGGCGGTTCTTGAGGGTCAGCAGATGCTCGTCACTCATTTCACTGGCGGCTTCGAGTTGTATCCTCGCAATCTCGGCGCTGGTGATTTTGTTGCAGATCATGCGCTTCGCGACTTCCGGAATCTGGAAGGCATGAGGGTGGAAGGTAGCCAGCTCCTGGATCGTGAGCGTGGCATGAAGCGGCATTTGGGCGTTGACTTGGATTCGACCGCGAAGTAGTCCGCCGTAATTACCGGTCGCAGTCTCGGCGCGGCCTTTGTTACTTTGTACGAGCTCGTCTGAATTCACTCCCAGTGGGGCGATCTGACTGCTCGGGAGAGGGACAGGTGTTTGCGTAGCATAGGCCGGGAGTGATGTGAAGATGTTTGAGATGACCTTCGAGACCTTGCTTCGCTTCGTCGTCGATTCAGCCTCTTTGCTGTCACCTGGACATGATGCGTTAGGACTGAATCGAACAACGCGAGGCTAGACTAGGCACTTACCACGGGCCTTACGCTTTCTACCAGGAGTGATCGCCGGACTTGGAGTGACGAAGTTGGCGTTATCCTCGTAACGAAGCACTAGACGGCCCTTTCGTCCTCGTGCTGGTATTTCTTGAAGTCTGTGCCCATGCTGGTCCTCTGGCGTGACTTCACTGCGAGTAGGTAGCATTGTCTTTGTGACCTTGTGCTCGAGGTCGGGGCCCTGGCTGACACTGCCTATGGGAGGAGATTCGCGCGCTCGAATGGACATTGCTGCCGCGTCGATAGATGTTTGGGCATGTTCGAGCTGAGCCTCGACTCCTCGCTTCACGGCCTGCTCGATCGCATGGACACTCCAAGGATACGCTACAGCTCGAGCGACTTTTGTGCCATAGTACGCTCCAGTAAACTCAGGCGACAAGATCGGATAAGCTGGTACCCATGTTTGTTGCGCGACTCCTGGATCTGGGTACTGGTAGTTCTCTACTTGGGTCATCTCTGCGGACGCGCTTGTGCAAGACATGATTCGGAGAACAGTGAGCTCTTCTGCGGACAACCTGCTTGGGTCAGATGTGTTGCTTTCAAGGTGAGGTAGAGTTGATAAAGTGTTGTAGGATCTGGCGCGACGCATCGGTGCTGTGTTACTCCTGGCGACACGAGACTCGTTCACATGCGGCTTCATTGACTTCATAGCTGCCAAGACGATCTTACAGAAGGAGCCTTGACATCGCGCGCCCGTAGGCTCTGCCTATAGCGCTGAGATATAGGGGTATATAGTGTGGTATAAGGCATACTCCATCGTATGTGCGACTGCGTAGGCGTATGCGCTTGATCCGAGTGAGCAGCCTCCACGCTACATACTTTCTAGACACTACTCCAGAAGAGAATCATATTGAAGGCAACGTGTTCCACCGAAGCTATCAGTACACAGCGGTAAACTCAGGAGTCGCAAGCTTAACCATGTAGATAAAGAACCGGCCATCGTACAAAGCCGTACTGTCTCGCTTTCGGTAGAAGCGACAAAGGTAGCTGACTGGCGGGACGTCCACCATATGGCTCTGTGGAGCGGAAGCTCTGCATTAGGCAACTTTGAATAACCCCTACTTACGCATCCACTCCATTCCAGACCCCTCATCACAGCGTGAAGTACAAGACGTAGTCATACAGAATACGTCAGACTCGGCTCCTATGTGTTTGCTCTGGCTAGCAAAGGTAGAGCCTGAGACCGTCTCCTTTTGCTGATATAGCTACTTGCAATGTTGAGCTGCTTGTGTCCGTTTGCCTTAGTATGATCCAGGACGCTGTCGCAAAGGCAAGAAGTAACAGAGCCGGAAGCATCCATAAGTTGCTGATTTGTAGGCAACGACCTCCTACTTCTCCAGTTCATAGGAAAACCGGGTAATGGTGCCATGAACGCAAAGGAGCGGCAACCGCGCCTACAGAGCTGGCTGGTGAGGTATGTCAAGTGCCATTGGATCGATCTAATTAATCGAAATACGACAGTGCGCTGACTACAGTATATGATGGACGCCATAAGCGCACTCCCGTAAATCCAATCCTAGAAAATCCACGTAGACGTTTAGAACAATCTGCCGTCGACCCTCCAGTAGCACACCACAATCTCTCTGCGATGAGATCGAAGTCATTCTCGGCCAACGAGCCTTTGAAGAGCCAACGAGAGAGCTGGCGCAGCGGTTCTTGGAATGGAATACCAAGATCCTCAGTCTTGGCACACATTACGAGTACGACAAGAAGTATGCGGAGGTCTTCCTGTCGAGCGACGTGGGCGGAAAGCCTGTGATCACAGCGAGGACTACCATGACAAGGATGGAGTATGGATAGATGCATGGGCAGTCGAAGTTCGTCGGTCATGAGCTGTTGAGTGGCATGGACATGTGTTAGCCTGCACAAAGAAAGTGTCTTCCTTGAGTACCGCGCGGATCAGGGCGTTGAAAGGACTACTATACTGACTTCAATGCACAGAGAGTGCATGGGTAATTGACGATCTCGTACAAAGCTGGCATATGTACTACAAAGACGGATTCGCGCTATGAACGTCTTCTGCGACGGCGTCCTTGCCTGCGACGTCCGAGAGTCCATTCTACTTGGGTCGACAGAAACATGAAAGTGCTGTAACGACAAGGCCTGGCTGCCGACCGAATTTAATCAGATGTAAGCGCGACCGGACCTGACTCTGGCTAGTGGATCTGCCTTTCCTACGTTACGTGGCATGAGATGCCACACGACAGATCCGCACAAAACACTATGACGACTTATCCAGCCCCCTACCTGATCAACACAGCTGGCTGTCCCGTCTTGCAACATTGCGGCAGTCTACGCGTTAATGTCGATCCTTGAATCCCAGCGCGTGAACTCGAAGATCATGAGCGAAGCATGTGAGAAGAATCCAACACTTACCAATGGTCTGTTGGGACCAGACTACCACAGCTCTTGCTACACCGAAAGGTCCTTCACAGAAATGGTCTCTTCAACGGCACAAATGAGCCCACTGTGACACACATATCACCAGATCCGGCTTCTGCTAATACCTTGGTCACAGCAAAGACCGGACGAGAGTCGAGGCACACTAAAGATCTCAATATCTTTTCGAAACATCCCAGTAGCGACTAGCTTTTCTTCCAGGCTGGCAAGGTGGTCTATGGTCCTTCTCAATCTTTTGTATGCCGTCTCTTTCGCTTCACGTCAAGCAAATATCACATGCAGTACGGGAGATCACGAGCACGAGACGAGTCATCACCTGAACGGAGTAGTCAGCATGACTTTCGACGGCGAAGTAGATCTGCTTCAGTTCAAGCAACCCGAACAGCCCACGCGCACCAGCAGCGCCGTCCATCCTCTCAGTAGCACTACGGTTCAACCCCCTGAAACAGCAGCTTGCGGTCGGCCCGGGTGTACAGTGTTGAAGATTCATCCAGCCGTTGGCTTGAGCAGCGTACCCTGTGCAGATCGTCAAGATCCTGAACGGCACTATCCTCGTCGCAGCTTTTGTCGACGATGGACCATCCAACAATGATCCTAGGCCATCAGCTGTGTAAACTTCTGCTGCTAAAGTGCTCCTCATGGCTGCAACGACTCTGATGTCGGCCTATCGAAGGCTCCTTACTCGGCGATGGCAGCCGGCGATTAGAGGTGGCGGATCGTTCATGACAGAGGCGTCCGGCGAATGCTGAATCCAATCTACATCATCAGCCTGTATCAGCGATTCAACGGAAGAGCGAGAGCAAGTGATGGTAAATTGGAGACTTGTTGATTGATCATGATACTGGTGCCCATGGCTTTGGCGATACCACTATCATCTTGGATCTGACGAAGAACTGTCCCTTCAGCGAGGCTTGTACGTCGCCAGAGCTCCTCACTGTCAACGACTGGTCTACCACGTGTGGTGCGCCGGAATGGATCTTTCTGTTGGTGTTGGGCTCTTATGTCGTGCACTGGAGCTAAGTCAATCGCACTTCCCTGTTGCAAAGCTCCGATTCGTGTATGATGAAGAGCTTCAGATCCAGCTTTGTACGTGTTGGCGGACATCGGGAGCTTGCTCTGGACTCCTTGCAAACGGGACCTGCATCCCCTCGAAGCCGTTCCTGGTATACTCTAGGTCTTCGTAGGCCCCCAACCTGTTGGTAGACATCTGCTGCGCTGGGTTATGGTGCTGCACTACCGAACGTGTGCATATGTCGCCGCCAAAGCGGTGTTGCCATGTGCCTGCCTCGTGGGCCCTACTGCGTGTCAGTCCTGATCGCAACGTGCACACGGTGTTCCACATCCCGGTCATCGGGCTGCATGTACACTCCGCGCACTGACATGGAGCTGATCTGATCCTTCAACTGGCGTGATCATGTGGTCGCATCCTGCCGTCGATCGTGTCCGAGAGTGTCGTCCCAGCGATTCTCCACCAATCAAGCTTCACTCCACACCACCAACCTCCACTTCACGCGGCTCTCTGGCAAACAAGGTGGAACTCGTCTGCCCTACGCATTGGTCCATACGACACACGATCATGGCTGCATGTAAGCAATTCGGGACTCTCTCCCCATGAGTCCGTTCCTAAAGCAGCGCCTTCCCCATTCTCATAGTACCCGAGGTATGCGAGGAACAGCTCGGGAGCAATTGGTCCGATGGTTAAAGGAAGCAGGTGGCGTTTAACACGAGCTACCCCGGAAAACCCACACCCCAGGTCTCGGACGGCTCCACATTCTCTCCACCTGGGGTTCAAAGCATACAAAGACCGCTTCCCTGCTCACTGTGCCACGTGCTACTCCTCGTCTTCCTTTGTCCCTCGCACCTACCTTTGAAGACGACGTCCGCCTGAAACTCCTCGTTCATCGAGTAGAGGCTGAAATTCCCATTACAGCTGCCATGGATTTTGAAAACGAAAAGGCTCATGTCGAGCACACGGCTGTCTACGCCGAGAAGGCGGACGTTGCCGACTACAAGGCGGATGCGATTGAGGCTGAGAATGCAGAGCATAACATGACGGTGTTGCAGGCCGTGAGGGCCTACCCGATGGCTTCGTTTTGGGCATTCGTCATTTCCTGCACCATTGTGAGTCATTCAGCATAGCAGTTTCGATACCATGACTGACCACAACCAGATCATGGAGTCCTATGATGTCTTCCTCATGGGTAACTTCCTCGCTCTTCCAGCTTTCACCAAGAGATACGGCGTTCTCAACGAGGCAACTGGCCAATATGTCGTGGTCACCAAATGGCAATCCTCGCTCCAGGTCTCTGGTCAGCTCGGCGCTCTGATTGGCACGTTCCTTGCTGGTCCACTCACAAGCCGAATTGGATACCGCTGGGCAAACATCACTGGTCTCATGCTCCTCAACGCCTTCATCTTTATCTTTTACTTTGGTGACAGCCTTCCAGTGTACTTCGTTGCCCAACTCCTCGAGGGTATTCCGTGGGGCATCTTTATTGCCAACGCTCCGGCTTACTGTAGTGAGATTGTGCCAATCCAACTCCGAGCTCCGGCCACCCAGATGTTGCAAATGTTCTGGGCTATTGGCAGTATCATCGTCGGTGCCGCTACATACCACTACCAAGACGTGCCAGGCGCTGAGGCCTACCGCGTCCCGATCGCTCTGCAATGGATGTTCCCAACACCTCTCGCAATCCTCGTCTTCTTCTCCCCAGAGTCTCCTTGGTGGTTGACACGCAAAGGACGACTGGAAGACGCTGCCAAATCCCTATCTCGTCTGGGCCGCAGGACAGAAACAAAGGTCACCGAGACCGTTGCCATGATGCGTCGTGTCATCGAACTGGAGAAGACTGCGGCATCACCAAACCACATCGAATTGTTCAAGGGCACCGACCTCCGCAGAACTTTCATCGTCTGTGGTGTGTACGCCGCGCAGAACCTTACTGGTAACCTCATCGCAAACCAGGCCGTGTACTTCTTCGAGCAAGCTGGCATGTCCACCGCAACCGCTTTTGCTCTTGGTCTGATTACATCTGCACTCCAGATGATTATGGTTATGGCGTCCTGGGTTCTGACAACTTACTTCGGCCGACGATCCATCTATCTCTGGGGATCTGCTGCCAATACGATTCTTTTGATTGCGCTCGGAGTTGCGGCTTCAATCGCGGTTCCCAAGGTCGGTATTAACGTGGCAGCCGCGAACGCACAGGCGGCGCTCGGATTGATCGTCTCGGTACTCTTCACTCTCGGTCCCGCTCCCGCCTCATGGGTGTTTATTGGTGAAACCTCCGCCATCCGTCTCAGACCGCTCACCACTGGTATGGGTCGCGCGACATATTACATTGTTGAGATTCCTTGCATTTTCTGTAAGTTCATTCTTTTTCCGTTACTTCTGAGCATGGCTAATTGATGATAGTGGCCTCATACATGCTCAACCCCACTGGTGGTGACCTCGGCGGCAAGTGTGGTTACGTCTGGGGTGCGACTGGTTTGATCTGTCTTGTCGTCGCATACTTTCAGCTGCCTGAGATGAAGGGTCGGTCCTACCGCGAGATCGACATTATGTTCAAGCGCAAGATTCCAGCACGACAATGGAAGAAAACCGTCATCGACATCAACGACGACGAGTAATTTCGGATGCGCTTCGACAGGGTCACCGGTGCTTGTTTGGCGGCAGGAGGAATGGGCGTATGATACCCCGAAGAAGACGATACCAAACAGGTAGAGCTGTACAGACGAGTGATACTGCTGCTTCAATCTGCCTTTACGTCTGCTCCAAGACGCCTCAGAATCTTGTCGTTGTAGGACCGAGGATGCTATCATGGTCTCAGTTTGGTGAAGTGGCCAGGACTAGGCGGCACATCACCGCTCTCCCACGACTTCATCTCATTACTAAGCTCGAACTCGATGGTCCCACCATTGACCATCACATCCTTATGCTCCAACCAATTCCTTTCCCAGGCTTGGCCGTTGATCTTGACAGACTGCACGTAGTAGCTGTCCGCATTATCAAGGCCGTTTGCCGCAATCCTCAACGTACTATTTCCATTGACAGTCATGTTGATTTCACTGAACCATGGCGATACCAAGAGATACGTCGTCTGTGTCACCACAGGGTACATCCCAAGCATTTGCCAAACCAGCCAAGAGTTGAGAGCTCCAGCATCTGAGTTGCCAGGCACGCCATAGGTCGCATCGTGGAAGTACTGGTTGGCCAGGGAGCGGGACTGCTGCACACTTTTGGCTTGCTTGTTTAGGTAGTGGTATTCGTAAGGCGTGGCAAAGTCAGGCTCGTTGCCAATGTTCATGAGAGTGGTAATGCCGGCGCCATTGGCTCCGAGGTCTTGCTCGGAAGTGTTGGGCTGGAAGATGTAGTCGAGTCGTCGCTCGAATTCGTCTGCGCCGCCCATGAAGGAGATCAAGGTCTCCATGTCGTGCGGCACGGTGAAGGCGTATTCAAAGGGCGTGCCTTCGTAGGTGATAGACATCAATTCGCAGCCGCCACACAGTGCCGGGTTGTAGTCTGTGATGTTGAATTGGCCGGAAGCTAAGCGTGGAGCCGGGAATCCAGTGAAGCCTTTGTGTGTGAAGTTGTGAGCCCAAATGTTTTGCCAGTTTGCAGAGCGGTTCAGGTACTTTTGCACGTCACCAGGCGCTTCACCTGCCGCAACGACGGAGAGCGAGTAGTCATTGAGTGAGTATTCCACCGTACGCGAAACGCATCTTGTGCTTTGATCAGACGAGACGTAGCCGAGAGGGAGCCAGTCGTATAGAGCTCCGCGACCTTGCTGGATTCCGTTCGTGGGGTCAGCCAGATCGAAAGTATTGAATGGCACTACTTCAGCATCCTTGACCATGGCTTGGTAAGCCTCGGTCCAGTTGACATTGGGCAAGCCTTTGATGTATGCGTCGGCCAGAACGTTGTCAGCATTGCTCCCGCCTTGGACCAGACCATTGTAGTTGCCACTACGACCATCTGGCATATATCCTTCGTACTTCCAGATGTCGACGAGAGCGCGAATCATGCTTTGGTAATACTCCGGCTGAATGAGATGGTACAGAGAGACCGTACAGCGAAAGATGTCCCACAGAGTGTAGAAGTCGTCCCAAGAGTCTTCTGATTCCCAAAGTGGGTTTTCTCTAGATCGATCAGATGGCATGAGATGCATGAAGTATAATGAGGAGTATAACAGAGCAAGATTTGTTCTATTCTGACTCGAGTCTGTTGGTACCTGGATCTTGCTGAAGACGTCCTTGTTCCACTCATCGACTGCGGCGGAGACAGTATCGTTCAGAGTCCACGACTTGATCTCGTCGTCCTTGAACTGGCAGGCCTTCTCGATGGAGATGAATGATATGCCGACTCTTGACTTGACTGTGGCAGCAGCCGAGTCGGAGAATGAGAAGACCGCACCAACTCGATCTGTCAATGGTCCAGAGGTCTCGGTGCTTCTGTTGCGAAAAGTCGGATGTGGTATAGGCTGATTGGACAGGACGTGCTGCCGCAGTGCGGGTATGGTGTTTCTGCCACGGAAGGTATGTGCTTCTACAGGAGCAGTCTCGAAATCTCCGCAGAAATATGTCGTGGCTGGAGCACTGCCACTGAAACCTCCACCATAAGAGCCATATCCTGTGTATTGGCTGCCATTGTCTTGAACATTTATCTCTCCCCCATCGTAGAATTGATCGTCACCGGAGCCACCAGTGTTCGGCAAAAAGTGCGAGACATCCACCAAAATGTACTTGTCGCCGACCGGGAAGTCGTACTGTATGATACCGCTGTGTCGAGCTCCTGCAATCTGAACTGTCACCTCGTTCTTGAGCTTTGTCTGGAAGTATCCAACACTCGCGCTATCGTTGCCAACTCTTTCCTGCCAATACGTCGTGTTGTCGAGGATGTTGATCGGCGAGTCCATAATTGTCAGTGGCATCTGAGAGATGATGCCGTACTTGGGAGGTCCTCCGGTGCCAGACTCGTGCATTATGCTGACTCCAGTGACCAGGCCTTGTGGTGTCCATCCTCCGTTGATCGCTGCGATGGATAGGTTCGTCTCGTATGTGTCGATGCCGACCTTCGCGACCCCGAACGGCACTGCTCCGCCGACGAAGATATCGCCGCCGCCGAACGCCTCTCCTGGGTTTGGACCCTCGCCGCCGATGAATGGGTTGACATATTGAGACCAATCGTGCTGTGCTGTAGCGAGCGACGCGAACAGCGCCCAAGACGGAAGTGGCACTTTGGACATCTTGAGAATGACTGACAAGCAGGCCTGGAAAGAGAGATGGTCTCGACTTACATTTTAGGGTCGACATTATGATTTGATTGATGATACACTGCACCGTGCAGTGCAGTCACCGCCATTGTCAAGACACCCTCCTGACATCATGTTCCCTGACCGTGAACAGAGTCTGGAGAGAGTTTGTGGAAGAGTGAGGGGAACGGCCATGTCTTGCATGAGATCCCCGTCGATCGTCGCCCCACGAGAGTGGCCGGTACCATGCCGGGACGAAGAAGATTTCGCAGTAAATCAGACCGAGCGAGAAGGGTGCCGCTGCTTGTGCCGAGTCGCGGAGGATGAGATGGGTCGAGAAGGATCCGATGTGGAGAAGCACCTCCGATCGTGGCCATGCTCGGAAGAGGGGCATTGTTGGTGTATTGACATGGCGTGGAATGCCCAACATTGGCATGTGGGAAGTTCAAGTCTATCGATGGCAGATTGGAGGACGAAGTATGCGAATGTAGAAACATGATGCCTGTCTATATGTGCTTGCGCTCGGAGTGAGTCCAGCCGAGCCATGCACGGCCTTTTCGTGTGGTCTTCCTCCTCCATCCGCCACATTTGCTTTACGAAAAGAACGACCTCATCGTCATCACGTCAGCTTGATACTGATGCCACGAAACGTGACAGATCTTTCTGCTTCCTCAGTCGCGATGATAGACGCATCGATCAGGCCAATGTATTCTATGCCCGGCAGCACAACGTCAACGGCCTTGTAGGGCCACGCCATACAGCAACCCCACACGGCAAGACGCATGGCTGTGATGATTGCGGATCGAAACACGTCGGGAATATCAGCTTCTCCAGAGTTCGCGACGCTGGTTTAGACCTAGACCTCGATTCTCGAGCGAAGGTCCTGGTTAGTCACTTGGCACGATCCTCGGGTCGACTCTAAATTCCACTCCCAAAATAAACACATCGCCTGCTCCAAGACAGCATTGCTTTCAATCACTGCTCGGAGGGATGTTCTAGACGATCAGACCTATTCGGCCGATTCGTCCTCCTCGCCAGCATCATCAGCTGGCCGAGGGTTACCTCCGACATGTTCAACGATCACCTCACCCTTCTTCCGCTCTCCACCAGGGCCAGTGGAGGTGATAATCGAGAGTTGCTTAATCGGACGCAGTGGTTCTGGCGGTCTGGCCTCGAAGGCTGCCATAGCTGCTTCTGTGGTGAAGTTCTCCCTGGCTTCGTCATAAGTGTTCTCAAGGTGGAGGCCGAGTTTGTTCCAGCTCTATGGTCACAGTCAGTAGTGAAGCTTACATTGTTGCCTGGAGACATACCGAAGCCACCGCGTTCATGCCGTCAACTTCCGAGCCTGTCGCCGAGGCGTTGGCCACTTTGGCTGCACGTTCTTGTTCTTCGATGCCTCGGGCTTGTCTCTTGTCGAAGAACGACTTGACATCGTCGTACAGCTTTCTATTCTTGTTCATGAGGTTCTGCGGAGTCCAAGCCTGGTCGCGCAAGGCTGTTTTCACCCTATCGCTCAAATACTTTGGCAGGTCTTGGACCCACTGAACCTTGGCCTGCGAGCAGTCGTTAGCTTTCGACGATGTGACTAGGGACGGGAGGGTGATGCGATCTAGTCAAGGAAAGGAGGAAGAAAGTTATCATACATTGTTCTGAGCTGGTGCGCTGCTTCCTGCAGCATTGTTCTGGGAGCGGCCCTTGTGCTCCATGACCTTCAGATGGAGCCGAAGGTCCTTGTTCTTCAACTCGGACATGTCCTTCACGCCAAGTTCTTTGACCTGCTTCTGCAGATTTGCAGGAAGGTCCTCAGGCAGCGCATAGGGCGCTGGCTGGTCTGTTCTCGAAGCGGCTGGTAAGGCAGGTCCACCTGGAGTGCCAGCTTCCGTTCGTTGCCCCTCCCAATCCAATGACCAGCAAACATGGTGACCTGTCAGCGCTGCCACGATACTGGCGAGCACGTAACTTTCACTCGAACAGTCGAGCGGAGAGCTGTGCTAATCATGAAAATAGTGTGATCTCGATTCGTTGACCCAGGAAGAGTGGGACAATGGCACGCTCTGTAGCGGCTGCCAGAGAGTGAACGACCGCAGAACAGGCCACAAGAGAACAAGGTGTGAAGCCTACAATGGCGGCAAGAGCGAGAACAAGGGACCTCCAAGAGGAATTGAGAACAGAGGCCGATTGAACCAGCACGCAATCCGTCCGCGGTCTGGAGAATTTTCATACCGCTCTGGTAACCAGCAGAGCTTCCCGATGAACAACACGGACCAAGAACAGTTGCCAAGCGAGCACAACAAAAGAAGCGCTCTGGAACGGATCCGGAGAAAGGAAGCAGCAAGGCTGCAAAACAATGGCAAAGGCGCGTCCGCTCCGCCTCGGCAAAAGCAGAACAACGACAACTTCAGAACCTTGACCGACCAACTGAACAATCTCAAGCACAGTGTCGATAATTTGGCGAACCAGAGTCAGTCACCCAGATTGGGAACGGCGGAAACTTGCTGACAGGATCCAGACAAAGTCGACCGCGCAGCGTCGAGTCGCGCACCAGACTCTGACGGCGAATCTGCCTCTCAGGGTGCTGCGAAGAAGCGCAAGAACAAGGACGATGGCAAAGAAGAGTATCGTCTCGTGCCTCTCGCAGAACAGCCACCGGCGCCGTGCCCTGCTCCTCAAGCACAACAACAAATGCAAATGCAGCCGTCGTGGATGCAGCAGATGCAGCAGATGCAGATGCAGCAGATTATGTTGATGAACATGATGAATCCAATGGGTATGGGTATGATGAAGCAGAACAATGGCATGGGCCTGGTCTGGTCGAACAATGGCATGGGTCCGGGCTGGCCGAACAACGGCATGGATCCAACCTCGCAGAACAATGGCATGTTTCCGAATCCGCAGAACAATGGCATGCCTCTGAACCCACAGAACAACGGCATGGCTCAGCAGAGCTCGATGAACCACTGCATGGGTCCTGGTGGGCCGTCTGCGCAGTCGGACACTGGCACACCATACGGCATGCCAATGGCCAGTCAAAGAGTTCCTGGCGCTTTCGACTCCGGCTTGAACCAGTCATGTGATCAGAATAACATGCCACATGGCCAGAAAAATCGGTTCGTTCCACCTGAGGGTTTTGACATGAGCGACTTGGTCCCAGTCGAACCACAGCCACCACCACCACCCGGTCCACATGATGTTGGAACTGGAGGTGAGAACGGACCATCTGGACGCCAATCACGCTCTGCGTAAGGACATCTGCCACGGCTATCAGCCTTGCAGCTCTGTCTTGTAGTTCTCGTCCCAAACCAATGCCTTTCTTCTTGCCATGTTCGCTGCATGCGCCATGGTCAAGATGATCGCCATTGAGACGCCGCGGTGCCGTGCGGAAAGGGTCATACTCCCTCCGCTCTGCATCTCGAGATTGAATTCCACCACTTCTCGCCTCCTGAGAAGTGAGAACTACGATTGCAGAAGAGTATTGGGATCTGCACTCCAGCGATAATGTGATCCGTCTCCTCGTCTTTCCGTTGATCGTCTCATTCTGCACCAGGTAATCTTTCGTTATCTCTCCCCTTCAAATCGATTCCAGATAGAAGCCACAGTGATTCATGCACATATAGATGCTTCGGGATCGTTACCGGCCACTATGCTTGCGTATCAGGGACGGAAGTGGTGAAAGAGAACGCCTGAGGTTGAAATTGACTCGAGGTTCTCAGGAAGCGGCGCGCCCGAGACCTCCGCTATTTCTGCCAAGGATGCGACGACACCTCTTGCTTTCACTGCTTGACCTCTTTTCATACTATGCGAGTCACACTGAATACCAGATGCAATGTCTGTCTGAGTCACGACGGCAGGCATGTGCGAATGCAGGACGAGACCCGCGTCAAGCGCGAGGTGACTTCGCGCCGGAAAGCCGATAAACATCTTCACGAAGACCCAGAGACTGACCGCATGCGGTGATGTAGCAGACAGCTGTCTCGTTGTCTCTGCTTCTCATCCTGCTTTGCTCATCGCGTCGTGTAGTACCTTACCTCCGAGAAGCACACCTACGCTCGAGCACATCTGCAGCATGACCGATCTTCTCACGATCTTGGAAGCTTCGAAGGAGTCGCTAGAAGCGTCATGCAACCGTGTACACCATCGACCTACTGGGAGACTTGATTACGTCCTCTGACGCCTACGATCGTTCGATGGATGCTATCCCAGCCTCGGCGGATCGTTTTATACCAAAGTTTGTAACGAAATCATCGTTGCAGATGATGCAATTCACTCTGAACAGCGTGTCTGAAAGCATCGCCACGAAAATGACGTGCGGAATGAACTGGGCGGAGGAAGTAAGAGACTGTGAAGTTGGTGATGACTGGTTGAACAATTTCATTTGAGCAGTACCAAGACACAAGCTGTGCGGTGCGTTCGGACAGGCTGTTCGTTGCTCCGCCTTAGCACCTCATCTCCAGCATCGTGACGAGTTGAACATGTCAGCCGGAGCTGTGAGATGAGTGGAACGAATTGTCTGGCCGTGCCACTTCTCAAACCCATTTTTGAAATAGTTCGCTCTTTGAAGCGTGATCGGCTACAGTGGCTTTAGCGAATCTTGCTTGGAGTTCATTGCCACTAGCGAGCAGTCCGCTGGAAGAAGTGAGTCGCGCTGGGTGTGGCGAGCTGGTGCAGCGTGTGTCACTAAGAACCTGCGGCTTGGCATGCGAGGCCCCCGGACGCTGCGAGACCAGCGCACGGATGGCAAAGCCACCTTGTTTCAGCACATGGTTGATGTATCCGTCGATGTGTTGCTCTGCAGGCGGTTCGTAAGGTCTTGTGCTTACGGAATAATGTTGACTGCAAGGAAGCTCTTCATGTCTAGCACGGGGTGTGCTGCTACTCGCCGGTAGTGCAAGTGTTCTCCTCTGGACTGCGTGCCAGAAAACGCCTGATGGGTATGCTTGAGCTATGACTTGAACGCCGCGAGCGGTGGAATTGTAACGCTCTCGGCAAAGGGCCGTCCACACCTCCGCTGGCCGCACTCTCGGCCGCTGTTTTCGAAACGGGAAGTCTCCCAGCGCAACAACATCTATCACTCGACGCAATGGATCATTTCGCTCCTGGTAAGCCGAAGTGTCGTGGAATACTGTTGATCAGTACTGATCACTTCGTAGTGCCCATTACGAGCAGCTCGAACGCCCCGCGCACCGCCGCTGAGCCGACGTGGCAAGAACAAGGCCTGCAGAACATGGACGAAGAACAGTATCCGGTCATCTTGGATCATGAACAAGGAACCTCAGAACAAGGAACCAGAGTCATGACGCACGAGTCGCCACGCCATCCGGACAATGTCTGTGGACACTGGTTTGAGCCTGTTGCGCCGACCATGGCCGGTTTTGACGAGAACAATTTGCCGTTATGCACCAGGTGTCGTCTGGAACAGAGATTCCTTGACAAGGAGAAGGTACAACATACACTAGATACGCTGACTTTGGCGGTGGAGCTGACTCGTGCAGGCGGAAGAACATACCGAACAGCTCAAGCGGCAGATTCGAGAACTCAAGCGCGACCTCTGGCTTCACAGGCAGTATGAGGCTACACTGCAGCAAGAACAAGGCGAGCTGTTCGAGAGGGTCAATGACCTGAATCAACGTAAAGCGAACACAGTCCGCCGGTCGAATAATGCTGACCAGTGTTCAGAGCAATGGAACCGCGAGAGGGAGAACAGAGCTCTCCCAGAGCACCTGCGCAATCTCCTGAACGTCTATGATGAAGACGTTGCCGCGCGAGAACGAGAAGATAAGCAGCCAGCGCCACGAAACGGTGAGTGCGATGTATTCCCCTTCCACTGTTACCGAGATTGCCTCCACGGTCTAGACATGAACAGTCACTGACGATTCAGAATTCTTTGCCAGCGGTCACGACGATGCTGGCCAACCAGCTGCTGGAGAACAAGGCGAAGGAGAACAAGGCGAAGGAGAACAAGGCGAAGGAGAACAACCTTTCCATACTGATGAGGAGCTTGCTCTCATGCTCGTATCCCAGTATCGAGCTGAACACATCGGCGAGTCATCTACAACTCCGTTGGACCAGCTTTTTGCTTCGACGCTTGATTTCGCCGATGACGAGAACCAGATTGAGTATGGCTCTTCTGGGAAGGCTGAGAACACTTCCGAGGATACCGCGAACGATTTCTTGGATACGCAGAACAGCTGGGAAGATCAACATACCTCTGAAGCAGCGCAAAACACCTTTCAAGAGGCGGAGAGCGATGCTTGGGGAAGGGAGAACACCGCCCAGGGGGAGGACAGTGGTTGGGGAGCGGAAAACACCATTATAGGGGCGGAAGACAGCGGTTGGGGAGTGGAGAACAACGTGACGGAGACGGAGGACAGTGGTTGGGGAGTGGAGAACACCGTGCCGGTGGCGGAGGACAGTTCGAGGGAAGCGCAGAATACCACATCTGGCAGTCAGCAGCCTGACGCCCCATGCATTGTCCTGCTCTCCGACGACGAATACGCCGAGGCACTCGCGTCACAGTATCGGTATGATCAGCGCGCCGCGAATCTTGCATCTGTCGCAGCGTTCAATGTAAGGAACAAGCACAGATTCCAGGGTTCGCTTTGGCCTCAGAAGCAGGATTGATCATCACCGAGGCATACGTCTGAGTGGTTGCCATTGCGGATGTCGCCTCAGCGTCATCGTCAACGTCAGCTCACACCAGTCATCCGTTTCACTGCAATGCAGTATGCGAAGTATGCCTGAGATCTTTTGCTAACGCTGAATGCATTTCTTGCTCTTCCTATGCTCTACTGATATTCCTGTTCTCGCATCCGCTGATTGCATCGTTCTGAAGATGGTGATGTCTCAGAGCGTAGATGACAAGCGTGAGCGTGACAACTACTTCTGGTGAGTGGCTCCATCAATCGGCTATCCTGCTCGGGTCTGACGCAGGAACAGGTCGTTGAGGGGGAGGGGGTTCTTCTCAGACAAGGTGCACGGATTTGAAAACCGTCGAGGCCTTTCTGGTGCTGTGCGGTCTGCGCTTCTCTACTGCTCTTCGTCAGCATCCCAGACAAGGGGTGATACGTGGGATCTTACGGTTAACGACGATGCACGAAGCGCATCACCTCGATCGATCAAGGTCAGCATGGTATTTGGTGGTCGACAAGGAGGACTTACCAGTCTTACCTCCAGGCAAAGTCAACGCCAATGGCAGCGCTGTACAACAAAGCCTGATCTCGATACGAGACTTTGCTCTCGCGCCATTGTTCGTTCGTCATCTCCAGTACGTTCTCCACGTCGATGGAATGCTGCCGAAACCAACGCATGCATCCCTTCAGGTGGGTGTTCAGCTTCTGGTCCAGTATGTCGGCCAGGTCCTCCGGGTCATTGTTCCTTCTCCAAGAGGCAGGTTCGCCAAGGCTTGGATTTCCATAGCGGTCGATACGACCATCTGCCGCTGGCTGCGTGAACTTGTTCTCGGAGTTGCTCATCTCCCGAAGCGGAGAGCTGTGAGCTTGTTCTTCGGCGTTGCGCTGCACGGCTTCGATATAATCTGCAGAATCGTGCGAACTCTGTGCGATAGACTTTCTGTCGAGTCCTTGTTCTGGCTGAGCGTCTTCAGCAGCATCGTCGTCGCTGTCGCTCTGAAAGAGGACTGAAGAGCCGCGCTTCAGCTCATGTTCATGATATCGATGGCCCCATTTGTCCTGGGCTTGGCTGCAGCCATCAGGATCGATTCTGACGTGGGGTGACGAGTCAAGCGATGGATACTTCTGGGTTCTGTTATCGAAAATGCCATCGTCAGATTTGTTCTCAAGCATCCAGGTATCGTTGGATGGCAGATCTGTGGGATCAATGTTCTGCGTGCCCGTTGTCGTGTGGTACCGCGATGCGTTGTTCTCGTTCTCAGCATCATCTGTTTCTGCACTGTCCTCGATTCGAGGGATCGGAGGCGCTGTTCTGCGGCGTGGCACAGCGAAGACTGCTCGCCGGACCCGTTCTCGTCTGTTCTCGGCTTCCGCGTTCATCAGCGCAGCGTATTCCGCTGTATGGCGACGTTTCGAAAACATTGTCACGTTCGATATTTCGTTCTAACGATGATGGTGGAGAGATGGAGCGATGGGAAATTGTGGGAGAGATGGTAGGCTGCCGCATCACCGCGAGCGAGGGCAGTCGCGCCTGCCTCAACACGTCCGTCTGGAAGGCGCACGGCCATGATGGTTGGGGTTGAACTTTGTGAGCGGGAATCAAACTTTGCATTATATCTCTGGCATCTAGACTGTGCTGGTAAAGGCCAAGCAGCAGCAGAAGGCAGGTTCAAACTCAGTATCTCAGCACCTGAGCTGGTGTGATGAGTGGACGTGAGTCCTTGGTCATTTGTTCTTCTTCTTCGCCAGCACTTTGGCGAGATTCTCGCACAGTGCTTTCACATTCGCGTCCGCACGCTGGGATTCGCGGCTAAGTTGTTGCGTGACGTACGTGACCATGTTCTGTGCTTTCTGTGCCTCGCGTTGCTGCACGAGGATGTCAGGCACCTGTGTTCTCTTGAACTCGTTGAGGTCGGTCTTGTTCTGGTCGGCCTTCTTGTCGATTCTCGCGATGTTCGCATTGATCTCGTTCAGCTGTGCTTCGAAAGACCTGTTCACAGACTCCGTGACCTTGGTCATGATCCGCTGTTCCTGTCGGTCTGTGAGCTGTTGCCGGAAAGTCGGGTTATCGGCAACTTACCGCCACAGCGAGCGCATCTTTGTTCTCTTTGTTGGCCTTGAGCAAGCTCGTCAAAGAGTTCTGGCATATCTCGTGGATAGCCTCCACGCTTTGTTCGATGTTCTTGATGCGTGCCTCGAGGGCCCTGTTCTCCAATTTGCTGGCTGCGCGCGCAAGAAATTGCAGGTCAGCTTTGACGTCCTCCTGAATGTTCGTCGCACGGCTACTGTCTACGCGAACGCCATCAGGGTCCTGCTCCAACTCTCTCAGGCAGCGCTCAACCTCGTCGAGTCGCTCCTGGTTTCGTCGCTGTTCTTCATCTCTTTCTTTGTTCTGCTGCTCGTACTTGAGCAGCTCCACGACTCTGTTCTCGAACGGCCGGATAAGCTTGAGAGCTTCGTGTTCCCAGCTGCGGATCTCACTGGCCCTGTTCTCCAGCTGAGCAGCTTGTAGCTTGACCTGAATCTCTTGCAAGGCTATCGTATGCTTGTTCTGGGAATGTTCTTTGCCGTATTGAAACTGTTTTAGGCCGGTCTCGTGGACCGCCTGGTTCGACAGTACTTGCACTCCACGAGTGGCCAAGTCCCTATCGTCATTGTAAGCATCCGACAGACTGCAAAAGGAGGCTCAGACTGACATGTAGATGAAGAGTACCTTCACCAGGTGCACTGCTGAAGACACCTTGAGATGTTCTTCCGGCGGGCGTTGTTCAAGGACATCGAGTTCTGCGGTCAAGCCTTGCGACAGCTTGGCCAGCCAGAGCTGGATGTTCGACAGACACCTGATCTGATTTAGTGAAACTGGTACGAAAGCTGAACTCCAGACACGAACAATGATCTGTTCTCCTTCGTCGTCCTCCCACTTGAGGCCGCCCTCGATGTGAGGTATCAGGCCTGCTGCGCAAGCAGCCACGTTCTCAACCAAGCCCTCGAAGAGCTGGATCTGGTCTTGCTCGGCGGCAGCATTGTTCTGTCGTGGTTAGGGTTAGGGTTAGGGTTAGGGTTAGGGTTAGGGTTAGGGTTAGGGTTAGGGTTAGGGTTAGGGTTAGGGTTAGGGTTAGGGTTAGGGTTAGGGTTAGGGT